>VZRI01013669.1:0-17410 GCA_013397515.1 Upupa epops | reverse complement strand
AATTCAGGTAACACTACAACCAAACATAATGAGAACCTCAGGAAAAGCTCAGAAATTCACATTTCTAGGAAGATCTTGGAGTTTTCAACCCCATGCAATAGGACTGTTTTCTAAACTGGTAAATGGAAATAGGGAAAGGAAATTATATGGAAGCATTCTTATTGTATGCATCAGTGCTGAGACATTCAATAGAAACCACATGAATCCCCAAACAGGGGGATGGTTTTGTCTGACATACGATGTCAAAAGCAGGAGGACCTACTGCCAAATATCTACACAGCAAAAACATAAAAAGTAAATATGTCAGCGTGTATTTGTGAATATGAGAACATGTTCTGATGAGAAATGTATATAACAGGTGGCAGTATGTCCATGAATGAGATTAAACCATCTGGCTCTTGGTCTCCCTAGTGCCAGTACTTGATTCTGAGAGTCACTTGCTCATTCTGGTAAAGGTCTCCCAGAGGCCCTGTCTTTGGATTAAAAAGTGATGGACATTAGGTGAAAGTGTATTTGGCTTTGTATCAGGGGAGACAAGTTTCTATGCTGTAACTTTCAGGAAATGTCTTACTGGAGCAAAAAATAGTGTAGCGTATATAAATCTTATGCTTCTTCCTCCAGCTCCTTTTCCTACTGGCTCACATAGTAATGAAAGAAACAGTTTTATAACCACCTTATTTTCAGGTACCTTGAGTACTCCTCAGAATTTTTATAACAAAATCTAAGGTCATGTTTTTTTAGGAATACATTTGACAGCTATAACTCAAGTGACAAACATGAATTTCTAGTCTACAATTAGAAAGATCTTCTGAAAAATTATCGGTTCCTCTGACTTACAGCTGACTCATGGGGTCAGAGTTCCCCAAAATGAGAATATTAACTGTGGAGAACTTGAACATAGTTTGTTAACCATTGTGATTGGTGAAGACTTGACATTGCAGATGTTGGTCTACTTGTGATCTGTCTAGTGACAGAGCTTCCAAATGTGGTGGTTTTTCATAGTAGATGAACTGGTTTTTTTTCAAGTCTCCTGAATCTATGTAATCCAACAGCAATTTTTGCTTGCTGCTCGGTGGGGAATGATGCTTGTACCATTGTGATTGTTTCTGACATTTCTACTCTTTCATTTACAGTTTTGGTGGGAGCCAAGGTTATTCTTGTCTGAGTTTAAGATGTATCTGGTCCTGTAGAAGCAGGCCTTTCTTTTGAAGAAGTATGCTAGAGGTAGAACTATTTCTATATTTCTGGATTTCTAGAGCTGAACTGGTCAGCAATGTATGCTGGTTATATGTGTTGTGTGGCTGAAGATCATTTGGTTAGTAGAGTTCATGAGACTAGGGGGAGACAAAATGATAGTATCTGGAGATACTCAATCCCTGCCTGGATACAGTTCTGTGCAACATACTCTATCTGATCCTGCTTTGGCTGGGTGTGTCTGACTAGATCATGTGTAGAGGTCCCTTCCTGCTCTGACAATTCTGTGATTCTGTGTAATTGATTTGCCTAATACCTATAGAATTACTAATGGAAATAGGAAAATAAGGGAAATTTAACGTCATATATTAGTTTTTATAAGTGAACAGATATAGAGTTAAAACCATGCTTTAATTTGATAATGCTTAAGGGAAAGATTATCGAAGACCAAAAATAGAGCTGTGTTTTTCTTTCTGCAAAATGTCACAAAATAACCTCTTGCTCTTTGACTAATCATCCCGTCAGGAACATGGAGCTTTGCTGTTAAATGTAATTGGCTGTCTTTTATCTCTTTTGTTTGGATAGCATATGTTTTTATTGGGGTTAAATAATGCTTGGGGGATGCAGAGTACCTAAATTATTTGTGCTTATGAAAAAAATAATGAGAATACTAACTTTGATTCAAGTACTGCTGTGATGCTGGCACTTGGATTTGTTTTTAAGGAATTATGTGTGACCCTTTGCTTGTAATGCTGGTGTACAGGTGCTCCATAAATCCCAAACGAAGAACAGATATGTGGCAGTTTGGCTTTTTAACAGTGAAAGCTTGTTTTCTCATTAACATTTTGTAAATATGGGGAATAGACCTTCCCTTGGGAGAAGTTTTAGGTTTTCTTAAGTCTTGGGAAATGGGTAGGCATCGTAACAGCTGAGAGCGAAACTCCAGTCCTGATGAGGTCTGTGTCCCACAGTTCTGTGGGACACATGCATGACATACCAGTCATATTTAGACTGCTTAGGCAGTAGTTTGCAGGACTGTGTGTTTCTGCATGAGCTTTGCCATGAATGAGCACATGTTTTATCTTAGGGAATCTAGAGGGAAGAAAACAATCTTAAAAAAAAAAAAACCCTAACCAAATACACACAGAATGGGACTAGATTTTCTTATCCAGTCAAAGCCTTTCACATATTTTCCCTTTATTTTGTTTTACTGGATGTATGAAGAAGCAATCTTAAAACTTTGGGCACTCAGTTACTTACTTCTGTGTGAGCATACGAATTTTATAACCACAGAAAATACTCTAGCATTATATAGATAGAGTTACTGAAAAAAGACAAGTATGTCCTCTCTAGGATTTGAAACATACATAATGAAATTAAATAAAATATTTATTTAAATAGTAAAGTAAATTAAATATTGGTAAAGTAAGTAAAATATTGATGACCAAAACTGAAAAAGAAGGAATTGAAGTGAAAAAAGCAAGTTAAGGGAAAAAAATAAAGGATATACTAGAAAGATGAATGAAAGGAAATTACGAATGAAAGGGAAGGAGAGGAAGAAAGGGATAACAGGAAAGAAGAGGGAGGAATTCTTGAATGGAGTAGGAGATAAAATATGATGAGATGCTAGTGGATGAAGACAACAATGTTTTAACAAAGCAGAAGCAAAAGCTGTGTGCAGAAGCAAAGGCAAGTAATAAACATTATTCTCTACTTCCCATCTGCAGAAGGTGTTTAGCTGCTGTTCTAGGAAGCAAGGCCTGGTACATGTGGCAGTTAGTTGCTCCAGAGTACAAAATTCATAAATGAATGCCCCCCCACTTCTTTCTTTCCCCTGTGTTTTGTATCTGGTCTAATGCCATATGGTATGGAATAACCTGTTAGTCAGTCTGGGTTAGCTGGCTCAGCCTAGCCCATCGCCAGCCATCCTCAGTGTTGGAGAATATTAGGAAAGGAAAAAAATCCCAAACAGCTGCCAAAGCACTGGTGGCTTATCAACACCTCTACTGCTATCAGCACACACACAGCATTGGGAGAGATGGCATGAGGGAGGGTCAACTCCATCCCAGCTAAAACAAATACAGTATTAATGTGTGTCTTTCTTTCCTTTAGTGGAAACCTGCTCCTCAGTTACTACAGCCTAGGTCTCCATGCCCTGCTTGGCAGCAGTAGGTAGGATAAAGGGCAACAGCAGCAGAGATTTTTTGTCATAAGAAAAAGCATAGCTTAAGGAATCATGGAAACTTTGATTACTTAGTACCATTAAGCTTGGAAAGATGATTGTGTCTCAACATTTCACACCTTAAAATAGTAATATGCTTCAGCTCTTTGTATGAGTTGTAGATAAATATTTCTTGTAAACAGAGCATGATAACTTTGCATTGCCTGTGGTACCTGGATGACATATTGATCTGAAGGGATTACTTGATGTTTTGGGATTAGGTCCCTGAGCACTTTGGTTTAAAATCAGATGGCAAAGGTGCCTGCAGATTCATTAAATACTTCCTGGCTGGCAACTTACAGTCAGAGAACTTAATGCAAACAAGCACTGCTTTTCTTTCTTTGTTGGTGTGAACTAGTCATTCAAATTTCTGGAGCAGGACTGGAAATTTCCAGATGAAATACTAGGCAACTGGCTGCAGTAGTAACACTACTAATGAAAAAAGAACTGGGATAAATAACCCAACAGTCTAAGTCTTGGAAACACACTGAGACTGGTTTTTCATTTATGCATTTATCTTCCTGACAGGTACTCTTGGTTTGGGATTTGGGTCAACACCTGTGGTGTCCAGGCTGTTAGTTTTCTTGGGTGAATGACAACCTTTACTTTTCTTATTAGGCAAACTCGAGAAGATTCTCAGGTTACTGAAATAATTGTTCCAAGGGGAAAAAAATAACTTTTGTTTCTCTGTTGTTAATAAGCTAGAAAGTAGCTGTATGTTCTACACAGCAACAAGGGCTGCTTCCCCCAGGGTCTGAGTCCTAATTTGCCAGGTTTATTTAATGCAAGCCTTTTGCTCTATAGCTGAGAAGTTCCAGATACCTCTCTTTTCTTAAAGACCATTTTATGGTCTTCAGTACCCATCCAACCTTTACAATATTTGTCAAACACATGGTAGGGTGTGTTGAATAAAGTACAATCTGCTCATTCTTTCTGTTCTGATAATTTCAGAGGAAATCTGCTAGAGCTGGGACTGTTCAGCCTGTAGAAGAGAAGGCTGAGGGGAGACCTCACTGCTCTGGAAAACCACCTGAAAGGAGGTTGCAGTGAAGCAGATTTTGGCCTCTTCTCCCTAGGGACTAGCAATTGGATGAGAAAATACAGTCAGATTGCACCAAGGGGAGGTTCAGACTGGATCTTGGGAAAATCTTTCCCTGGAAGAGTGGGGAGGCCTTGAAACAGACTGCCCAAGTAGGTGGTGGAGGCACTGTCCCTGGAGGGGTTCAACACACAGGCAGACCTGGTGTTTCAGGAGATAGTTTGGTGGTTGGGGGTTGTAGGATGGATGGTTGGACTTGATCCTGGAGGTCTTTTCCAACCTTGATGGTTCTATGATTCTAAGTCTGTGTGGACATGGTTTTCAGGTGCTGAGTGCTTTTGCTCTAGCCTTGCTGTGCCTCAAGGCAGCTGACCCAGACTGCTGTGAGTTTTGCATGTCAAAAGAGATAGTAAGGCAAAATAGTTGTGTGCTACTTATGTTCATCCCTTTTAGAAAGTACAGTGTATCTGCTCCATGGGCAAAGGGCCATGTATTGGTGAAGTTATTCAGCTCAGTGGCTGGGCAGATGTTTTTGGGTTTTTTTATTAGAGTAGCTGGGAACTTTAATCGTCTTCTCTGCAGAGGATCAGTGTGTAAGACCATACAGTATAACAAATTTATGCACTCTTGCATAATGAGAACTGGATAAGATAAAAGATTAACCACAAGTAAAAAAACACCAAACCAATGAATCACTCACTGTGAATTCAGTAGAGAAGCAGAAAATGGTACCTCCAATCTGACAGTGTTTATGTTTTTGGGAGATGGTGTTTCCAAATTGCAATCAGGAAGACTCATCCTAAGTCGATAGCTGTAGTGATTTTCAGTACTTTCCTGAACAGACAGCACTTGTGAAGCAACAGAACCCCCTTTTAATTTGGTTTTAAGAAAACATTATTAATAGCTGCCTGGGAGTGGAGAATTATAGAGGATGTGTGATTTGTCATCTGGATTGCAGCTGCTTTGTTGGTGTAAAACTCTCTTCACAGACCTGTAATTGCATGACCTTAAGTATTCCTAACTTAATTATAATTTTAAACAAGTTAATTAGATTATTTGATGAATTGTGATATGGAGAGAACTTGGCACAGTGTTGAAGATTAATGGGAGTGAGCCTTGACCTTTACTTCCATCGATATGTTCTGCAATTTCTGCTAATGCTTCCTTACACTACAAGTACAAAAAGGCTTGTTAAGTCTTTGTGAGGAAGTTTTAAATTCCACCAGTTTATGGTGTCATAAACAAAAAAGCCTGCTTTCTGTTTGATATTTTGATTATGCCTTTAGTATAATTTGAGTTAGACTTCTGTCACTGAATGTGATATCTTACATGGACAAAATGTATGAAGTTTAGGTATTTCCTTTTTGGGAATGCTGAATCTGGAAGCAGGTGTGAATGCTTACTCCTTGAATACAAGCATTTGTACAGGGTTTTCTGTAGGGTCTGTTCTCTCTGCGTAGTGGGTTAGTCAGTTTAAATGCTATGCAGTGATGGATTTTGCCAAATGGAAGAAAGCAAAACCATTAGGATTCAATTGAAGAAGAGCAGAAACAACATTTTGTCATGTATTACTTTAAAACCTTTTTTTCTGGGGTGAAATGCAAATGTGGGTAGGAAAAGGCAGGCTGGAATAATGCAGCTGTTAAGGCATCAAGCTTGCTGTAATCTCCAAATGAGGCTAGGTGAAAAAAGATTAATGAGATCTGATAATCTGAGCAAATATTTAATTACAGATTCAATATTCCATTACAGGACATTGATAAAACTGGGCGTACATCTATGTAGTCTAATGATGAAGAACATCACAGATGTATTTTACCCAGTCCAAGAGGCTCCTGGGCATTAATCTACTGTCCATAGTATTGAAAAGTCACAACAGTCTGGTGAAGTTCTCACTGACTGGAAAAGGGGAAACATAACCCTCATTTTCAAAAATTGAAGAGAAGAAGACCCAGAGAACTTAGAGGTCAGTCAGTCTCACCTCTGTGTCTGGCAAGATCATGGAGCAGATCCTCCTGAAAGTTCAAAGGCAAGCAGATAATAAAGGGGTGAGTGGTGGCAGCCAACACGGCTTCACCAAGTACAAGTCCCGCTTGACCAATTTGGTGGCCTTTTACAATGGCATCACAGCCTTGGTGGCCAAAGGCAGTGCAACAGATGTCATCTATCTGGATGTGTGCAAAGCATTCAACACTATCCTGCATGACATTCTGATCTCTATACTGGGCAATGTGGATTTTATGGGTGGGCCATTCATTGCATTGGATAAGGAGCTGGCTGCATGGTCGCACCCAAAGACTTGTGATTAGTGTCCAAATAGAGAGGGGTGATGAGGTGTGCATCTCAAGGGTTGCTACTCAGATTAGTGCTGTTTAACATCTTTTTTGGGAACACGGCCAGTGGAATTGAATGCACCCTCAGTCAGTCTGCTGACAACACCAAACTGTGTGGTGAAGTCAACACACTGGAGAGAAGGGAGGCCATTCAGAAGGACCTTGCATGGCCAGAAGTGGGCTTGTGAAAAAAAAGGGCAAGAACAGAAGCTTTCCAATACCTGAAGGTGTCTACAAGAAAGCTGAGGTAGGGCTTTTGACATAGGTGTGTAGCGAGAGGACAAGGGGAAAGGGTTACAGACTTGAAGAGGGGAGATTTAGGTTAGACATTAGGAGAGGCATGAGATGCTGAAACAGGTTACCCAAGGAAGTTGTGGTGCCCCATCTCTAGAGGTGTTCAAGGTCACATTGGATGGGTCCCTGAGTAATCTGATCTAGTGAAGGTGTCCCTGCCTATGCAGGCAGGTAGGACTGGATGACCTTTAAGGTCCTTTCCAACCTTGGCCATTCTATGATTCTGTGATTACCTATTCCCTTTCCATTAGCTGTTAGCTGCCCAGATCAAACTGCCCTACTTCATCCCCATAAAAGGGTTATTTTTCAAGGCCTGGACAGTGTCATGGTTCAAAACATCCATAACTTCTTCAAAAGAAATGGTAGTCAGAAAAATTAGTCATCAGTGAGTTTGAGATTTTTTGTCGTTGAAGTTGTAGATGTGGTATTACTGCTTTTGTCTGTTAGAATCAGAAGACATATAACTAAACAGCACAATAATTAATATTTTTAGTGGTCAAGACCCATCGTATTAAATTACTGACTTCTTGACTCTTTCAGAGCAAAACTGTCAGAAGCCCCATAATTAATTAGAAATTCAGTAGCTGCAAAGTGTAATTTTCCACTGTCCTCTGGGGGTAGTAATCTGAAAAAGCCTTTAAACCCTCCTCACCTTTGTGTAATCCAAATCCCCTTCTCCTGGGCCCCAAATGACTGAAGTAAAAAGAATCCTTGCATTGGCTTGAGCTCTTTGTGAATTTGCTCCACAGCAGAGGAGTCTTGAAACAACATCGACTGATACAAACAGTTGTTTTCACTGCTGTGGCTATTACTTCATAACTTTAACATAGTGTTCTGCCTGTGTGTATTTCCAAGGCTGCATTAATCATGCATGTGTTGTGGAGAGGCAGTTGTACATGTGAATTAAAAAAATTATGTGGATTTTGTCTATGTATTTCTCATGATTCGCTATTGGAAACTAAAGGCTGTTCATAGAAGAAAAACCTTCATGACAGGAAAATCCCCCTATTGTCTTTTGTATTTCCAGTTATGTTTATATATTTTCAGATGGTGGTGTAAATAGTCTGCAGGTTTGAAAAGGAGCTGTAGAACATATGGTAAATTGGGAAACCAATAATAAATGAAAATTGATTATTTTTTAGTTGCTTGGGTCTACACATTATTAGTTTTCAAAATGTAATCACTTTCTCTTTGCTGCAGAATCAATGTTCAGAATTATCCTATTGTTAATATGAGACTGGAAAAGAACTTTGAGTTCATCAAGCCCATGACCTAGCATCACCACCTGGTTGGGTCAGGGCACTAAGGGCCACAGCCAGTCTGTCCTTAAACATGTCCAGGGATGGGGACTCTACCACTACCCTGGGCAGTCCATTCCAGGGTCTGAGCACCCATTCTGCAAGGAAGGGCTTCTTAACATCCAACCTAAACCTCCCCTAGCACAGCTTCAAGCCTTGCCCAGTCATCCTGTCTGTAGTTGCCTGGGAGAAGAATCTAATCCCCAACTGACTGCAACTTCCCTTTAGGGAGTTGTAGAGAGTGGTAACATCTCCCCCAAGTCTCCTCTTCTCCAGGCTAAGCACTCACAGCTCCCTCGGCCTCCACCTCATCAACCTTTCCCTCTTGTCCCTTCCCCAGCCTTGTTGCTCTTCTGAACCTGCTGTAGCACCTCAATGTCTTTCTTGAAGTGAGGAGCCCAGAACTAACCCCAGTACTTGAGGGGAGGTCTCCCCAGTGCCCAGAACACGGGGAGGATGATGTCCCTAGTCCTAGAAACACAGGAAATAATTTCCTCCCCTTAGTAGTTTTGAATGAATAATATTTTGATTTAAGTATACATGTTAAACCTTGGTAATACAATCCAAATTTTTTAATTAATATTTATTTCTGTCATTGGAAGAAGAGGGAATGTGTTAATATGCTTGCAATTAGTAGTACCTTTTGATGGTAAGAATGGGACTCAACAATTACAAGAAATACAGGCTATCATTTAGGTGTTCTCTTGTGTATTTTGACTATAGGCAAACATAGTTTTAGTTCTGGGCTAGGATGTCACTGAAAATCAAGGAAGGTCAGGTGTCAATATTATAAGCAAATCTTTCCATTTTATGTAGGTTCCACTGGACTTCCACTGATGGGTCTTAAAGAGGAACTGCTCTGTTTCCTGCCTTGGAGATTTCCTGGGCTCTTATGAATTAATCTGTGGTACTCATAGGCAAAAGATCACATGAAAATCATGGAGATGGCAGGATCTTATGAAGAGGAGAAAGATATGAAACTACTTGGAATGCCATTGCTGAAGTTCCAGACCTGATGTGGTGGTTTCTCCCTGCCTGGGGCTGGGTGCACACCAAAGCTGCTCTATCACTGCCCCTTCTTGGATGGAAAAGTATAAAGAGAGGTTGGTGGGTAAAGACAGCAACAGTTTAATGAAGTGGAAGCAGAAGCTGAGTGTGGAGACAAAGGCAAATAATAAAGATTGTTCTCTCCTTGCAGAATCTACTATTTATTCCTTATTTGACAGCTGCTGAGTTTGTTGTGTCGTGAGTACACAATTGCTAATGAAGACAGTCCAGACACTCCACCATTAGAAGCACTGATGTAAAATAGTGTTGTTGGGTTTGAATTTGAAATAATTTGACAAGTTATTAATTAGAGGAGGAACTCTAATGGATTTCTGTCTAGATCTTTTAGAAAGACCAGAATCAGAAGTTAATTTGAAGGGTTCCCCTCATAAATATGTTCATTTAGCTACCTTGGTGTCTCGGTTTGGGATGACAGGTATCAAATTCTTTCAATTTAGAGGCCTTCAGTCAAGAGGTTCGGAAGAAAGGAACAACAATTCTTTATTATAACAGTAATAAACACTAACAGTATACTCAAAATAACCAAACAANGAAAGCACGCGAAACCGCTTCCCGCGCGCGGCACCCGCAGGGTCCCCCGGAACCGGAACGCCCCTGTAGCGCGCGCGCGCGAGCCCGTCCCCCCTTCACCCCCTCAGCTCCAGGCCGCTGCCGTCGTGCACTTTTTTTTCAATCGCACTCACGCAGGCGCCGTAGCTCCAAGCGGCTCCCGGGGAAACGGCCCCGCGCCGCCGAGCGACTCCGGCCCCCCCCACTCCCATGCAAGAAATAAAACCACATATCCTCCCAACAGAGGAGAATAGAATACAAATTTTACATTCCACAACCCAATACACTTGGTAAGATGATAGAGACTGGGTGCTGTGGCTTTGCAGAATGAATGGGCCTGTTTCTTGTGTCACAAGGCAAGAATCTGCACTGGCACTTACTGGGGACAGCCATAAGGGTGAGAAATTTCCATCACTGTCTAGAAATGTTCTTTGATATCTTCTCAGCCCGGGCTGGCTAGGACCACAAAACGATTACAATCAACAGAAAAGTGCCTGGAGATGCAGCCTTCAAGAGAGCTAGCTTTGAGTTTCTCTGAGTGAAGTCTTTCCTGTTAGCTCTATAGACCTGATCTTAGGGATCAACTTAAGCAAGAAATCAAAATGGACCTTGAGAAGGAAGATGTAGGAGAGGACAGTATGTCCTCAGCAGAGGCACAGGTTTATTGTCAACTATCAGAACACATTTTTTTGACAACTACTTGCAATGGCTGCCCACTTGCTGCTGAATATTTTCTCTACAGTGTTGCTTTTGTTTTCTATTGAGTTCTATTCTTAATGCCCTTTTAAGGCATTAAGAGGTATAGGCAGCCTCAAACTCTTTCTCATAATCTCATGCTAAAAGGGCTAGGAGACCAGAGATTTACCAAGTAAGCCTGTGTGTCTGTCTCCACTTTGTGTGAAGTTTGTTGTTTTTTCCACTTGTTTCTTTTCTGGCTGCTCAAACCAGGTAGTACGGCTACAATAGTTATGAGAGTCTAAGGAAGACAGTTGCCTCCCAGTGAACTTGTGAATTTTTTTTACTATAAGCTTGTTCTGCTTTAAAAACTGAGTAGAATCTGAAAGTTTGTGTGTTTTCAGCAGAAAGGCTTAAAGTTGTTCCACTGTCTGCAGATTCCTCAGTGGGATTGTTAAACCCTCTCTTTGTGTCTGATGCCTCAGCTAAAAGCTCTTGGTTGAAATATAGCTGGAGTCTGTAAACCACAACATTAATGGTGACCCAGGTGGGACTTCTAGGGATCCAGATAAGGACTCATATCACAACAATACTACCACTACACCACTACAGGGCTGTTGGAGTCAAACTACTGTAATGATTAAAAAAAATACTTAGTAGTTTAAATAAAACTGGATCAGTGTTCATTGGACTGGTTGGTTGTTGTTTTGGTTATGTTTTGGGGTTTTTTTTTGTTTTTCATGTATTACTGTTAAATTCAGTGTTGGAGAGATACAGATGCAGAACTAGACCTACACTGCATTAGACACAATCCAATACTATAAATAAGTGTGTTTATAATTATAGATCTTAAGTGGGCTGACAGCTCATCAGAGTAAAGATTAATAGAAAGTTGGAATCTTGTAAAACCTGTCATTGAATATGCATTCCAGTACTGAAATCAGTTCATTGCAGTCATGTTTGTGCCTGTTCTGCATTTGAGTTTTGCACATATTTAAATGATTGTGATCCTGTCTGGGAAGTGGATTTTAAAATTACCCACATAGGTATTTATAGAAGCTGTCTTATAAATCAGTATGCCGAAATATGCATGCCAGAAATGTCTGCGTACTCAGTCAGGAAACTAAAGAGTACTTCAGTGATGCAGCTGTTCAACCCTACCTATGAAGAGAAAAATTGAATTTTGCAGAAAAATTATTTTGGATGGTAAACATACAGAGATTTTTTTTTTTTAAATGGGTAATGACTGCATAGCAGAAACACCTTCAAAAAACCTGGTATGAATATTCTGGGAGCAGAATAAATATATCAAGCTTGCCTGATCACTTTTTTTAGATCTTAGATAACATCTCTGTAACTTTCTAACAAATTTGAGTGGCTCTGTGTTGTACTCCCTATGATAAAATCCTATTACAGTAACAACATGCAGTATTTCTCCCAAGGCACGTTTTATGCACAGTTAGTAGATAAAACCTTGCAACATCAGTCATCTAAATAAAAAAATGCAATGAGGAAAAATTTAATAAAGGACTGTGCTGAGAGTGGGAAGTTTAAAATAAAGAATAATATCTAAATATGTTGGATAGGACAGGATGTACTGAGTGCTTTTGGCTGGAAGTATTTAGAGAGATGTGATAATAAACCTCAACACTGGAAGAAATATCTGCATCACTTTCATCTCATGAGTGACAACGCTATAGTCATGTTCTGTGACTTTCAAATGAAGTGATGGCTTCTGTGGATAAGCATTAAAATAAGGTTGTAATGGCAACAAAGACAGTTCTTTCCCTTTTTTCTTTTTACTTTTTTTTTTTTGTTAAATTTATTCTCTTCTTGGAAATGTGTAATACACTAAAGGGGCCAGGGGAGAACAATGAAACAATAGCATTACAGTAGAACATCCAGAATAGTGCATTTCAGAGCAATTCTGTATAGCAGGTACATTTATTCCAACCAATTGGTGAGTGAAGTGTTGTAACAAGAAAAATTGATGATTTTTATGGCTCTCTGATTTTTTTTTTTTTGCAAATGTAGTTCCAATAACATTGTCTTAAAAAGTTTGTTCCCTCAGAGAGCTTTGTTTCTTAATACTTTACAAAAAATCCCAAAGCCTTAATTGCGCAGTTTAAATAAAAGTTGAGACTGTTGTATAGTAAGATATTCATAGTGTGCTCTGTATATTTTAGATACAAAATAATCTTGAATAATTTAATAAAAAGCAATATTCCATAATTTTATAAGCATTGTGAGAAGTCATATATGAGTTGGGTGAAAAACAGGGAAGGAAAAAAAAGACTCAAGAGTGAAAATCCATCCACCCTTCCTCCCATCCTTGTTGGAAATAAAGCTTTCTATTTGTATTCCATTCCTAGACAAATAGTGTCTTGACAGGAGCTGGTGCAATTTTTGTCAAAAAGCACTAAGTCAAACGAGTAAAAATCAGAGAGAAGAGAGAGGAAAATGATAGATTCACAAGTGTAGAATTTGTCAGAACTACCATCTTTTTTATAACTGATAGCCCCAGACAGATGCAAAACTAAATTGGGAGCTGTAGATTTTCTAGTAATTAATCTTGTCTGTGCTCTTGACTATTCTTTTTTGTTTTGTTGTTTAGTATTTAGGTTTATAGTATCATAAAAGTGTCATAAATGATTCTGTCCAATGTAGCTGATCTGTGTCAAAGGGTTTTCAAGACTGCAAATAATATTTAAAGCATAAACAAATAATCATAATCCTTAACCACTTTCACTGTCTCTTTGTTCTTCTGATTCTTTTAAGTTCTCCAGTGATGGTATTATTTGTTAATTTCATGCCTGCTCTTCTTCTTCTGCTTCACTACAAGCTGAAAGTAATCATGACTTTAGTTATTCAATTGGATGCAGTGATGTATCAATCAATACACAATAATACTTTATAGATCTTCAAGATTAAAAAACAAATCAGAATCTGAATCTCCTTGTATTTCCCTTAAAAATCCTCTCAATTTTCTTAGCAGCAGAAGAAAGATCTTTCAAATCACAGTGATTAGCATCCCTGCAATGTAGGTAGAAATACATACAAGGAACTGGATCACAACCAAAGAAATACTAGATGTGTAAACCCCATTGTGAATGCTAATTGTACTCAGAGTCAAGAGTTATCTTGGAAATGCGGTGGCTATCCCTTAAAACAACTTGGTGTAACTTGTATACTTGGATTACATTAATAATTTCATTTCCTTTAGCCAGGAATCTTGGTTGAAAAGCTGTCTTAAGGTCGATTAAATAGTATATTGTATTAATCGTGAATTAAAATTCTTAAATTATTAGGAGTAACTAGAAGATAGGAACAGGAATAGGAATAAAGTTGTCTGCTTTTACATAGAGTAAAAAATACATTGATTGTCAAGTGTCACAAGGACTTAGGCTCAAAACTTACATTTACAAAGAATTTCTGACTAGTCTAGTGAATGAGGATCTAACAATTTGGGATGAAGTTTTGTTGCTAAAAGGTTATTCAACATAGGTAAAGAATTGGAATTTTGTACTTCATGGAAAATCCTTGCTGTAGAAAAAGCAGAAAATCACTCACATTGAGGGGCCAGGTTCTGCAAGGTCCCTGCTATAAATTCTGTTAGGCTGTTCTTATATGAAAAATTGCTCATACAACTAGAGTGCCTGGCCTGTATAGTGCTGGAGTACAGGTAACTTAACCATAATGGTTTAAAAAGGGACACTGTTAAAAGTTGATGCTACATCTCTCTGAACAAACAGATCCGAAGTGTCAGTTTTCTTTATCTTTCTTGCTTGGTAATTAAATACATTTAAACAAAACTTATCTGAGAGTGCTTTTAAAATGCTGTTCCAAATCGAAGCCTCATTATAAGTTGTGGTTTGTAGCAAAGAGTGCTATGTCAGTGTTACAAATTCAAGGGGAAGCATGCCAAAAGTATACTTCTAATTGTGCCTTCAATTCTAATCTGTTCCTACTGCCTAGACTAGCTATTGCTTTCACAGAAACTGGCAGTGATGTTGAACCAGCTATTTGTCCAGCTAGTCAGCTGATTCATCCAGGCCCACAGAGACGGATAATACTTGATATTACTTTAGGCAGCCAGATAGCTTTAAGGTAGCTTGTGAGCAGCAGCTAAGGGAATACAAATATTAAGATACACATATACAACTACAGGTTGTCCTAACTGTTGCATCTAATTACAGTTTTACATATAGCTTTCCCCTACATTATACAGATCTGTGTTGGATTTGGGAAACCAATTGCCCCTGTTAACTAGTTCTGCCTCATTAAAGAAATTTGCTTTCTTGATAGCAAAACCCTCCAGAATCTTTTCTAAAGCTCCTTTTATTAATTAAATTGTCTTTTCTTTCACTCCTGGAATGCTATATGAACAGAATTGCCTCTTCAGTCACGTCTAGAAAACTTTTCTACATCCATCTTCTGTTTTAGTGCTTCTGTGTTGGGGGTAATTTTTCTGATTTTTCTTTTTTCTGGACTACTGAAAAGCCCCAGCGTTTGAGGTAAGGTCATAAAACTGTTATCTCAAGGCCACTAGATGTTGCAAAATCCTGAGAGAAAGACAGCACTTATTGATTGTGTAATATGGTATGTGAACAGAGGGATCCAAGCAATTAAATAAAAGATAAGAAATCTAGTGGAAAGAAGAGACTGTGGAGGCTCAGTAGGATATTAGGGTAAATCAGAATTTCTGAGGCTCTAATTTTGAAGTATTCCGTTTCATAATGAGGTGGCATGACTTGATACAGAGATACTTAGTCTCTTCCAGTGTAAATGACTTTACTGTGTTCCTTTTCACTGCAGGATGGTGTTACGTGCATTGTTCTTTGCTATTTCATCATGGCTTGCTAAGATATAAATCATTTTTGTTGCTGTGCCCACAGGCTATTTACTCTTTCATCAAGCGGTTATTAAACTTCAGTCCTGCTGCTTATATTTGATCTGTCATCAGTTTATATATTTATTTGAAAGGAAATTACAAAATGGGCTGAACAACAGTTCTTTGGAAAACTGATAATGTTTTATACTTTGAGGTGTCAGGCTTATTGCCAAGTAAATTGTGGCTTGAAAGGTAGTTACCAAAACATTGTTGGATTAAGGGTCAATAGTACCTAGTCCACTAGCCAGTTCAAATCCTACCTTATTTTTATGAGCAATACCTTATTTTATTTTGGTAATACTCATGGATGACACTGATGTAGGTTCAAATGTGCCCCGGCTATGTGTCTAAAATGTTGTTCTTCAAAACTGATTTGCTATCCAAAACTTGCCTGTCAAACAAAAGTGCATTGTCACTATTAATTTGAATCAGTAGTCTGCAATTTTAGTGATAATGTGTTTATCATTACACAGCTTAAATAGGAGGGCTGGGAAAAATCTATCCAATTTATTTATAAATTGCTTACAAAAAGCTACACTGAAAATGGTGTGTTTATTTGCCCATATGTAGACATTGACCTGTTCTCATTGGCTTGCAGAGGTTCTATGCCTGTTCCTGTAGAGACTGTGTTTTATCTATATTTTAATTCTGAGCTGCAGTGGTCAATGTGTAAAAATTTATGTGCTGGATGCAAAGGTCTCCACTCCCCATTTTCTTTTTTCTTGTTCCTTTACAGAAAAGTTTTTCTCTATTTCCTCATCAGATCAGTTGAGCCTCAAGTCTTTTATTTTATTATTTTTCTCTATGTGAATATAGTCTGGTAGAAAAGAAGCAAATATATAACCAAGTGAATGGGAGAAACATGGAATGTTTTGCAAGTTGCCCCAAGAGTAGACTCCTTCAGAGGAAGGGAAAACGTAAGGGAGTACTTAGTTTAGGTTTAATCTCTTTGTTCTTTTTCTGCTAGGAGTGTTATTTCAGGAACTTGTCAATGCATAATGTGCTGTAATAACTGGTTCAGCTGAAATTGGACAAATCTGTTCACTCACTTTGCTGAAGTACAGGTGTGAGGTATGAGATGTGTAGTGGAAATGTCTGTGTCTCTGGAATCAGAAAGTTTTATTGTGCTCACCAAAATCAACCTAATTGTTGAAGTCTATAAAAATTGCTTTTGGGTGGAGGGGAGACTGTTAAAAGTCTTTTTAAAATTATTTTTTAAGCAATCATCTTCCATTGGCGGTGTAAGTTAAGTAGAGACAGTAGTTAAAAGGACAGGTGAATTTGCATTTTGTGTTTGTCAGCTATGCAAGGCAGCACTGATCTTAGAATGTGCTACAGAAATGCATCTGTGTTCACAGGAAGAAATGCTGGTGTCTGTAACACCACCCAAAGAACAATTTTGTGTGGACAGCTTTAGTAGAGCTGAATTTTTTAGTCTCTTAAGTCTATGTCAGAGTTCTAGTTTTACTCTCCAGGTGTCCTCTTAGCTAGAAAACTAATTTGGGGACTTTTTCAGCCTAGTCTACACCTACTCTCAAGTTGTTAGCACTTTAGGTTTCTGTTGTAGAGTGCGCATGCGGGCTTGCGGGATGTGACGTGATAGGTTCTCTGTTCTGCTACGTCGGCAAGAAAGGGGGTGTACACGAAGGGTGGGTCACTGGTATATAAGTGTACGCCACATGATAATAAACGCCATTTTACTGACATCACATTGATGTGCACCTCGGTGAATGGTCAAGCTCAAGGTCCCCCATAGGAAAACGAACAGATCATGTAATGTTCACTGCAACATTTTGGTGACCCCGACGTGATCCTATGCGGGTGAGTGAGCTGTCCACGGGTGGCGCG
>VZRI01013664.1:0-155569 GCA_013397515.1 Upupa epops | reverse complement strand
TTCAGGAGCCTGATTGACAAAGTGTCTTGGGAGTCTGCCCTGAAAGACATGGGAAGGCTGGACATAGCGCAAGAGGGAAGTCTTAAAACCAGAGGAGCAGGCTGCGACCAGCCTGGTTGAGCAGGGAGCTTTTGCATGAACTCATTNTCTATGGGTCCAGATGGGATTCATCCCAGGGTGCTTAAGGAGTTGGTGCCAGAGCTAACTAAGCCTCTCTCCACCCTTTATCACAAATCTTGGATAACCAGGGAGATTGGAGATGACTGGAGGTTGGCCAACATGGTGCCCATCCACAGGAAGGGCTGAAAGGAGGATCTGGGGAACTTTAGGGCAGTCAGCCTGGCAGGGTTATGGAGCAGATCATAATGAGTGCCATCGAGTGGCAGGTACGAAGCAACCAGGGGATCAGGCCCAGTCAGCATGGGTTTAGGAAAGGAAGGTCCTAACCAACCTGATCTCATTCTACAACTGTGTGAGCCACCAGGTGGATGAGGCTGGACATGGTCTACCTAGACTTCAGTGAAGCCTTTGACACAGTTTCCCAGAGCATCCTCCTGGAAAAGCTGGCAGCCTACAGCTTGGATGGGTGCACCCTCTGCTGGGTTAAAAACTAGCTGGATGAGTGGGCACAGAGAGTGGTTGCAAATGGTGCCTCATCCAGTTGGTGTCCAGTGAGCAGTGGTGTCCCCCAGGTATCAGTGCTGGGCCCAGTTGTATCTAACATCTTTATTGATGATCTGGATGAGAGGATCACATCTCTCCTTAATAAATTCATGGATGACACCAAGCTGGCAGGGAGTTTCATTCTACTGGAGGGGAGGAAAATGCTGCAGAGAGATCTGGACAGGCTGGGTCAATGGGCAGAGGCCAACGGGATGAGGTTTAACAGGGCCAAGTGCAGGGTCCTACATTTTGGCCACAATAACCCCCAGCAGAGCTACAGACTGGGGGATGAGTGCCTGGTGGAGAGCAACCTGGCATTAGAGGGACCTCAGGAGGTTCTGGAGTGGGTCCAGAGGAGTAACAAGGCTGGTGAAGAGAATAGAGGGAAAGTCTTAGGAGAGAGCTGAGGGACTTGGGGTTGTTTAATCTGGAGAAGAGGAGACTCAGGAGGGACCTTATAACTCTCTATAAGAACCTGAAGGGAAGCTGTAGGCAGGTGGGGATTGGGCTCTTCTCCCAGGAAACTAGCGATAGAATGAGAGAGCAGTTGAGAGTTGTTTGTGTGACAGAGCTCAGAGATGTATTATCAACAATGCAGGGCTGAGTTAGAGACCTGTGATCAGCAGTGTTCCCCAGGGATTGTGGATAAGGGGACAGAAGGTCCTCAAGCAAGTCTGCAGACGAAACATTGCTGGGAGGAGTGGGTGACACACCAGAGGGCTGTGATGCCATCCAGCATGGCCTGGACTGGCTTAAGAACTGGGCAAAGAGGAACGTAATGATGTTCCACAGGAGAAAGTGCAGGGTCCTGCACCTGGGGAGGAACAAACTTTGGCAGCTGGGTTGGACTTGATCTCCTGAGGTCCCTTCCGACTCTGATGATTCTGCGACTGAAATCACAGAAACTCCTTCAAGGCAACTTGGGCAATTCTAAGTCTACATGGATGAAAAAACAGTGCTGTCAACTGTATTCAGACTGAAATAAGCTAGTGAGATGTTTTGCATTGAGGCAACCTTACCAAAGGTCACCCAGGGAGACAGGTCGATAACTGCTATCAGAAAGGTAAAAGATTTTTAGCTGTTGGTGTTTATGACTGGTTTTAAAACAGGGACAGAGAATTTTCCAGTAACAAGCTTTTGAGCTCTGCCTTGTCTTCAAGTGAAACATTGAGACCCATTGAGAGGCATGGAAATTGATTCAGCCATGACCTTTTCTAAAACTTTCTTGGTCTCTAATGACCCCTTTAAATGGAAACATTTGCTTGCTCAGAAGGACTGGAGCTGCTTGTTCAGGTGTGCCTACTGAGGTGTGCTTTTATATTTTTGACATTTTACTTGCTGTAGAATTTTATCTTCAGTAGATAAATGGGGCTGACGCATTTTCATAGTTATCAGTTTGACTTGCACGCCTCAATCTGCAGAGCAGTCGCTCAGCTCTCTTTTCCAGCATAACAACATTAGTCAAGTTGTTATTTTCCTCTTCCTAGAATCCTTGTGGGCAGACACAACTTTTCCCTTCATCCTTGTAGATATCACTTACTAAAGTAAATGCTGAAAATGAAAGGTTTCCATACTCACATGTGCTAAAGCAGAATTATTAATTCAGTGAGTGTGAATGCTCAGTTCTCCCACTGATGTGCTCAAGTGGCTGGTGGAGAGATACTCCCTGCTTGCAGTAGGATCAGGTAACTACCCCTTGGATTGCTCCTCAGCTGCATCTGATGAGACAGCCTCTGGGAGGTATTGACATCCATGTGAATTGGAGCAACCCTTATAGCTCTGGCACTCACTTGGTTTTGGGTAGGCAGCTTCCTGCTGACTCAGGCAGACAGTTCTGCCATCATGGGAAAAGACATAGTGCCTGTGCCACTGATCAGGACTAAGCAGTCCCTCGTTGGCTGAAGCTGCTGCAGCAGATTCACTGGTGGCTCGGTAATTGGGAAGGAGGGAGGGAATATAGAAGGCACAACTCAAAAAGTTAAGCTTTGTCCCACAGATGTGATAGCAGCAGCCTAACTTGAAAGCTAGCGCTTGCTTTTGTGCTTAGTCGTAATGGCTTCACTTCTGGAGCATCATATATACTTTGAGTTAACATTGATGTTTCTTTCCTTATAGAATCCTGTGGTTATTTGTTTTAAAAATGTTGTACAGTAATTAATTTCTTTAAATGAATCATCTGACAAAATGTTTCTTCATCAAACTTGTCACTTAATCTGCTATTTCTCTTTTAATCTGGCCCTTACAGTATTTTCTAAGTGTGGCTGAAATTTAGAATGTCAGGACACAGGAGAAGAGGAACTGCTTATTAGTTTGACAGATTTCATGAAGGATGAAAACACAACAGCACAGAACATCCAGATGTTGTCTGCTAGCTTGTTTGTGATGCACATTTATAGACAGATTCAACATTTTTTACACACATAGGTCCCACGATAAAAATCAAGCCCAAGTAGGTAGCAATTCGAGATTTCCAGAATGCAGCTACCTCAAACGTATCTCACAAGAAGCAACAATCTCCTCCATAAATCATACCATGGGCTTTGCTCATGGGCAGCAGGGCACTGCTCTTTGTGCTTACTTCAGGGTTGAATCAGGAGACCATTCAGTTCCATCCATATTTATTGGTTTGGAAGGATGACTTTTGTGGTCTCCAACCTTTCCCTTCCTAATACTAGTTTTCAGAGACTCTAAATGCTACCCTAGTCAGCATATTGAGTTCAGCCAAACTAAAATTCATGTATAACACTATGAACTTCTCGAGTATGTGTCCTGTTCTTACAGCAGACCTATCCAGTGTATCTCACCATAGATTCATTCGTAGATTCATAGAATGGTTCACATGTAACCAAAATTGTCTGTGAATGTTTTACTGCTACGTTGACATGTGCACATGGAGACTGAAACATATGTTGAGGGTGTACCAACATACTGATCACACAGATGATTTTCAGAGAGATTTATCTGTGTATATGAAGACATGTATGTGATAGAACCATATAGAGTTTTGGTTAGTTTGCTTGAGAAATAAATTTGCATAACACCTTCCATCACTCCTTTCCCTCTAGTCCTTCCTTCTACCCAGTGAGCTTTTTTTAAAAGGAACCAAGCAAAAATTCTTTAAAATTCTGCTAATGAAGTAAAAATAAATTAAGATTAATCTCCATTTAATAGCTAACACATTGGAGTTCTGGAAAAACTTCTAGTCCTAAAATGATAAAATACTTGTGTATGCAGAGGTGCGAATGTTGCCTTGAGGGTAGTGGGAAGAAGTTGTTTTAGTTTAAAAAAGAGAAAGTAGCACAATAATAGTTTACAAGATGGCAAAGATCTTTTTGCCAAGATCAACTGGTAAGTCACCCATCCTACTGGAAGCAGGGGGTCACCCTGCATCAATGAAAAGAGTTACTTGAGGCTATGCATTATATTCAATGACTTCCACCATGGCTTACGAAATGATATTCTCCTGTCCAAGCAAAACACAAGAGTTCTATCTCGCAGGCCCAAGCCCAAGCTGGCATTGTAGCAAACTGAAAATACCTGTCTTCCTCAGGTGAAAGGAGGGAAAGCAGTTTTATTTAATGAGAAAAGTAGCAAACCTTTAGGCAGCATCACTGGGATAAGGAATTATAAGATTTGAAAGAACAGGCATTAGACTATTTTTCCTTCTGGTAATCCTATAGTTTGCAAATCAGCATTCTATGTGAGGTTTTATGTTTGGTTCCAAAGCAATCACTCAAACTTTTCCCCTGTGTGTCAGCTATAGTCAGAATAGCTATTTCTGTGTGTCATGATCTCCTATAGTCACTTGTATGTTTTATATGAAAGAGAAAAAAAGATCAGAAGTTTGTGAAGATTCTAATATATGCACCTTGTAAATGAAAAATACATATAACAAACATGATGGTTTAGGTCATGCCAAGTTATTGTTATATATGGGTTTGAGAGATAATATAATGGTGTGTATTCAATAGTGGCTAGAGATTACAGTGCTAGTTTGGGATTGATAGTCTCCAGTGTTTTCATTGCTGAATTAACATACAAAACAGGTTTGACTTCCACTGTGTTCCCAGTTCCTGATTGGTAGCTAATGACTTCACTACTTCTACACTGGTGACATCAAAATTGCAAGAGATTGCAGTTGAATAGATTCTGATGCTTGAAAAATACAAAGCAATATCTAGGGCTCAGTTTTTACATAGGGAAATGTGAAAATATGTAACTGAGAAATCCAAAGTATTCTGTAGTGACTTGTTCTAAATGAGTAAATTATACTTGCAAAATCAAGTACTGAAGCTGGAGATTGCCGTTTAAAGGATCTATTTTTTTTCAAATTAGCTGTGTTTGTTATGCATTCATCAAATCCCAGTGCTCCTAGACAGCTTGAATATGTTGTTGGCATAATAAAGTCTCTAGAGGCTGGAGAGAGTAGACATTACAGTGTAAGTGGGACAGCCTGTTGACTTGAAACATAGCCACCTTCCCCATCTCAGAGTATATGCCAAAGCACTCAGAGTGCTTCCAACTTTCAGACTTGTTTTTTACAGGTCCTCTTTTGGAAAACTTCTAGTGTAAATAAAAGCTCATGTTCACCTCATTTGCTTTAAAAAGAAACACAAAGTAGACACAATTTCAATTTGAAAAGTAGAAAATACATTTTGACAAATTGAGCAGCACTCAAAGAACAGTTGCCCAGCTGAGATTTCACACTGGGCAATGGGTAACGTCTTTGTTCAAATAGTTCAAAACAGGTGTTGGAAGAAGAGTTTAGAGAAGCAACAGGAGGTTGAGAACAGTTGTGCTAGATCAATTATTCCTCCTTGGAAGGAGACTTTTAAAACAGTGTCATGGTGGTACTGATTGACACAACACTGCTGGAGAGATCACTTGGCACACAGGTGAAAACTGTGTGGCTCAGTTATGTTCTGTGTCTAGAAGTTAAGTTCATTCAGCAGTGAGTTTTGAAAAAGTAAAAATTCTCATCTCTCCTTGAGCAAACTGAGAAATGGCCAACAATGTTGCCCAAGTGCTTTAAAAAGCACTTGAACCTACCTGTTCAATGCTGACACATTCAGTTCACTTTTACTCAAACTCCTAAGTCACTTCTGAGTGTACTGCCGGGATTTGCAGAAACACTTCAAAACACATCTCCAACGCATCCAAGTTTCATCTCTATGTATTAGATTGGAGCAGGGGGAAAAAGACCTACAAATATCACTACTTGCATTGGTTGTGAAAGCTAAAAATTTTCACAGGCATTTAAAATGTATTTTGATAAGCCTGAATAATAAACATGCATCTTCTTTCACAGATGTTTGTCTAAGCAACATTCATAATATTGAATTAACCTACAGTGACATTGTGGATAAAAATTAATGATCCAAAATGCTTTTGTTGTAGTGCTTTTAACAGCAATTTTAACTGTTTTCCTTTATGAACACTCAGATTATTATTGTTCATGATTTATTTTGCTCTCTTTATGTGCCGTGATGAAATGGTGAATAATACTTCTCATTTATCTCTGTTTCAACAGGAGGGATATTTGAAACAGTGGAAAATGAACCTGTTAATATTGAAGAATTGGCTTTCAAGTTTGCAGTCACCAACATTAATAGAAACAGAACACTGATGCCTAATACCACATTAACCTATGACATCCAGAGAATTAACCTTTTTGATAGTTTCGAAGCCTCAAGAAGAGGTAATTATCTCAATTATGTGTCGGTAATGTATATGTTCTATACTAATTTTCCCCAGCCTAGTCTCTTTTTTGTTGCAATAGCAACATGAGTGTGTGCATGGTAACATAAAATTCATCTTTCAATGTTATTTATGTAAGAATGAAGCTGGATTTGTGCTTGTCATCTAGTTCCTGAAAAAACACCTACATACTGTCTGCATGCTAAGACCCCCGGAAGGAAGGAGGCAAGTCCAAAAAATTAGATTTGCCACCTGGAATTCTGCAGAATATGATCGTGAACTAAGAAGGACCACAGTGCGATGCCGCAAGCCATAATTAGCACACACACAGATATCCATTATTCATAACAAAGAATTTCTATTGTACTTGAAAGAACAGAGGCTGGTAGTCTCACTGTCTTGAAATATGAGTATTTCAGAGGAATAGACGAAGAAGTAGATTTCTCTGTTACAAACAACTAGAAAAAGTGGTATGGACAAATATAGAATTTTTTTGCCTATAATTTGTCCTCCATTTTTATCCATGGGAAAATTATGGTCCAATTTACTTGCATGAGGTTTGCTGGTAGACCAAAATGAAAAGTAGGAAAAAGTCACCACTATCCATAAGCACAGTGTATTTCTGCATGTCTAGGAGGCAACCTTGGTGTTTGCTAAAGTTTTATATACAGCAGTCTGGTTCCTGGATTTTCATGGTGTGCACACACAGCCTCATGCAGACAAGTTTGGAACATGTGCAGATGTGTTTAGTAGTTCATTAGAACATCCATCGCTGTAAATGCTACAAGATAATGCTTGCTATAAAGCAAAAGATGGGTCCGCTACCAGGCAAATTAATGTTGGAAAAATACCAATGCTCTGCATCACAAACTGTCCTAGAATGATGATGAATGATGTTGCCTTCTGAATGTCCAACTTATTCAGTTCTAATCACGGTACCCTAGTTTTTTACTAAAGACAGGAAAAAAAGGAGAATGGTTCCAAAGAACATAAAAAATAACTTTAAATTATCATTATTGCATTCTTTTTTGAGTAAAACTCAAGTATTTATGATTCACACAACCCAGACAGACAGGATTTTAGATTCCCTGCTAGAGTGAAAATCTTTTCTCTGACTACTGTCAAAGTACCTCCTCCATTTAGTCTGTGGGAAACAGTTTGTTATAAACATGTTTTTAAATCTATATGCAAGGAATCCCTTCAGAGAGTAGTAATTTCTTCTCATCATGAATTATTGATATTATTTATGCAATTTGCACACTAAAAACAGTGATTCTATAAGAAGCTGCCTGAATTAAAACTTGAACGCCTATGAATTTTGTGCTGCCTGCGAAGCACTCATTTGTAGACTGAAAATAAGAAATAATGGATTTTCTGTCATATTCTATTACTATCAGAGAGTTAAATATTAATTCTTAAAATCTCAGCTTATTGTGGATATTTGCCTACTTAGTATTTCATCCAATCAGTATAAATTCTAAATTTCCCACAAAGAACTAACTTAACTGAGCACAACACTACAACTGGGTATAAAGATTTGTTCTAGTGAGAGGGGTCCCTGCCCATGGCAGAGAGGTTGGAACTGGATGATTTTTTAAGGTCCTTTTCAACTGAAACTATTCTATTATTTTATGAACAGTTGATAATGACCTTAGAAACATTTGCAGCAAATTTTACTCATGCATGACAGTAACTAATACTGTTTCATCTTCTGTCTGTTAGCCTGTAAGGAGATGAAAGGGAAAGAACAATGAAAAGACACCTACAGGAGTGATTCTTAGGGCTCATATGCAGGCACAAGGAGAAAGAAACCTTTGTCGATACTAGAATTTGACTGATTTGGAAAGGTGTTAAAATGTCAGTGCGTTGGTTCTTTATTTCCCTGTGTCATGAACCTCTTTCCTTCACTCTGACATGAAAATTCATGAGACTTCCCTTTGGCAAGACCATAGCCACAATACTCCTGGTTTCTCACGACAAATGCCATTCTGAGAAAGATAATTTAGGAGACAACATAGTCTAAAGATAATGAGCAAAGAGATTGTTTTGGGTTTTTTTGTTGCAATCTCTCAGTGGGTTTGAGAGCTACATGGTTATTCATTCTTGCTTTTAAGTGATGGGATTGGATGTAAAATAAATTAATTTGGTTCATATCACATAAGCTCCTTGATTTTGCCAACTAACATGTTGCTGCTTCTTCTCCCTGTCAGCTTGTGACCAGCTTGCTCTTGGTGTAGCTGCTCTGTTTGGACCTTCCCACAGCTCCTCTGTCAGTGCAGTGCAGTCCATTTGCAATGCACTTGAAGTCCCACATATTCAGACCCGATGGAAGCACCCTACAGTGGATAACAAAGATGCATTTTATATCAACCTCTATCCAGACTATGCAGCCATCAGCAGAGCAGTTTTGGATCTTGTACTGTACTATAATTGGAAGATAGTAACAGTGGTATATGAAGACAGCACAGGTAAGTAGCAGCTGTGTGCTACAGATCATGTACTTCTGCTAATCTGCATACATGAATAAATTATGTGAGCATGCCTGTAATAGTTCAGTCTGGCAAACCTACAGCAGTTTCTTCCAGAATACAGAAGGATAAAAGTCTATTAAGGTTCATCTGTCCTGCTATTGATTTTATTGATTTTGTCAGACCTTAAGAAGTCAGCAGGAGGTAACTCCTGGGTCCTAAATACTTTATTATTTTTTTGCTTCCTATTTGTGGAACAAACAAGACAGCTTCAAACTGTTAAATATTCTATCATGGGGCTGGTTAGGGATTCCCCTCTCAGTGAGGGGTTGATCTTAAAAAGAGATGCATCTACAAACTGAAAATTCAAGATGCAGCACTTCTAAGGTAGAGATTACTTTGTTCCTTGAAACTATCTCAGAAACAGTCAACCCACTTGTCAGATGGGAACTAAAAACTGAATATGAAAGTGGCAAACCATGTAAATGTTTCTAGCCTGGGACTCTTAACTCAGAGAAGATCTTGTGGTAAGACCCTCCCCCTTGGGCACACAGTAGTCACGGCTGTCCAGTGACATACCATACACAATCAGTATTTACACATTCCCATTTTATTCAGGTAGGAGAAAATTATAGCAAACTAATGTCTGAGAACAAGCAGTTGAGAAGCCCATCAGTGGCTAGGACTTTATTTTTTTTTGGATGCACAGAGACTGGAAGAATGTTGATGTTACGAGGAATTCAATACCACTGATTTATGTCTTTGTATATGTAAACTTTATTACCCCTGTAGCTGGTACCACATGTGTTTCTGATAAATGTATTAGCTGTTCTGGTGACTGAGAAGACCATCTTTACTTTCAGAAGGAGTCCTGCCCAGCAGGATTACACACCAAAATTTATGCCAAATGTGACTGCAAAGAACATAATCTCTCTACAGCATAGGTTCAGTCAGGGATTAAGGGTCCATAATCTGTCTTCACAAGAAGAAGTTTGCTATAAACATACCACTGAAAGCACAGAGATATCTTTGCCTCTCACATGAAAATGCAGGAAACACTAAGCAAGGTTTGCTACCTGCTTTTGCAAATTATAAGGAGCAAGCAGAAAAGATATTCTTGGTGAAATCATACATGCAGAGGGGAAGAATAAGAGTTACACTGAGATTTATTATATTTTAAACTCTCCCTACTGTCTTTCTACACAGCCTTTTTGTGGTAAGAATGTAGCTGAACCATACTCATTTGCAAAAAATTCTGTTGTATGTTAATGATCATTGGTGCAAATTAAGTGCTTCACTGTCAAACCCACTCTGAGACGTGCATTTCTCTTTCTTTTCCAATTGCCCTCAGAAATGCAGCATCCTCCAGAGTTCTACAGATGTGTAGGTAACATTTAACGGATACTTTGAACAAACCTGGATGAGCCATGGGCTCAGATACCTGCCTAAGCTTTTAAAGGGAAAATACATAAAACCTTTGAATAATGCCTTTTAAAATTATGTTGTAAAGAAGAACTATGCTAAAAAAAAAACAACCAGAACTCAATTTAAAGCTATAGATGTATTTATTTTGTCACTATTGACATCACAAAAGAAGCATATTTCCTCCTGCACCCAAGAGGCAGATGTCGGTCAGAGAACAGCACAAGTCAGGCTGGCCTTACTGCAGTGGTTGTAGTGGGCTTCTTGCATTTCCACTGCGATGGTCTAGCACGACAGAATTTCTGCTGGACTCCTAGCACTCTGTACCAAAACATACACATAGATAATCAAGCAGAGATTTTTTCCAACCTATCCTATTATCAAATTAGCATTCCAGAACATGAAGTTAGTTACAAAAATTACCGATACTAAAGAGACTTCATTTTCAGGGGTATTTACAAAATAAATCAATCATCAGTCATCTTACCAACTCAGAGTTTGGAAAGTAAACATGTAAACTTTAATCAATATAAATAGACGTTAGATTTTGGGTTGCAGTGACACCATTTAGCTCAAGTACTTTTTATTTCTCACTGCTTATAGAATCGTAGAAATGTTTAGGTTGGAAAAGACCTTTGAGATCATTGAGTCCAACCATTAACCTAACTATACCAAGCAACTTGAGGCCATTTCCTTTTGACCTATCACTTACTTGTGAGAAGAGACCATCACACTCACCTCTCTACAACACCTTTTAAGATGTAGCCAGAGTAATGTCTCCCCTCAGCCTCCTTTTCTTCAGGCTAAATAGTCCCGTTCCCTCAGCCACTCCTCTTAAGGCCTATTTTCTGTATCTTTCACCTACTTTTTTGCTTCTCTTTGGACCTGCTCCAGCACCTCAATGTTACACCCTGAGAAGAAAAAACAGTAACATTCTTCTCTTAGAGATACTTGTATGTGAAGAGCAGCTTCACTCAAAAGCATGTAATGAACTCATAGGTGTAACAGCGAACTTCTAGTGATCCACACCCAGATAATTCAGGTTGAGAATAGACCTGTTACAGGTTGAATCTATTTTGAAGCGGAAATTCCCGGTTTCACCCCTGACTCATCACTGCACCAAGCCCCTGTGTCATCCTGGCCAGCTCCAGCACAGAGGCTGCATACTATACCAGTTTGCCAAACTGTACCTGGCCATGCTTCATGGGCACAACCACCCATGAAAATGCATTTCCAAGTCTCGACTGAGCAATGTTAAAAAAAATAGTTCATTTGAGAGAGCTCATGTTTCCAAATGATCCAAATCCCTTGTGCCTGCCTGCCTTATCTCAAAAACTATTTACCCTCTGTGGGTTGTCCAAATGGTTTTCAGCCACAACTTTTTTCCAGTCAATGAGTTTGGAATATCTATAGAACCAGGAATCAGAAAAAAGTGTGAATGGTTTAGCACCAGCCTTCACAAACCTTCGCTGTTTAATAAGATTTTCTTATTGCCATCTGCCACATTTTTGGGATGTGTCAAATGATTATTTTACAGTCCCACATTTTTCACGAGCATGACAAATGAAGGTGGACACTCCTGGGAAAAAATGTTTTAAATGTAGGAAGCTACCTGTGTCGGCAGAACTTGTAACACAAAACAAAGGCAATTGGTGTGATATAGAGCTGTCTTCCCTTGACAGCTTAACATCTTTCTTAATTATAGTCCCAAGTTTTCATTCTTCAACATTTTACCAGCACATCAGCTTTACCCTTAGCTTGCCCAATGCTTACACAGGGGTAAGTCATTCTAAATTATATCACGTACCCTTTCTGATATTGATGAAATACAATTTTTTCCCCAATTGACCCTAGAACTCATTCAGGGTTTCAATATTTATCATATTAGTTGTTGAGTGTTAGTAATATACTGAGAGGATTTTGTAGGGCTGTCAATGACTACAAAATTTCATATAAGCAGGTCTAAAAATACCTGCAACCAATAGTGCTAAAAATTACATTTGGAATAGGAAGTATTTACTCTCACTGCTTCTTATCAAGTTTCATGTTATATAGTACCAAATGCACCATGATAAACAACTTTAGTCTTAACTTCAAAAGGACCTACAGTAGCTACAAAGCTTGTATTTTGTTGCTAAAAATACATTTGCAAAATTTCTTCCTGCTTGCTGAATTAATTGAGCTGATCAGACTTTTTCTTTCTTGTCTCTTAGACTTCAGTATAAATAAAAATGAAAAGGCACACTACAACTGATTATTATTTCTAATTGCTGTTCTTACTGTGCCATTGAAAGATGGATTTTCAGCCAAAGTCATCTTCCTTGATAGTAAATTAGTGGCTTGTGGCCAGACTGAACATTTATTTGAACATCTCATAGTTTTTCTGAAATTCTCTTTCCACTCATTAATGCCTATAGCTTTCCAATGATAATGGCAAATAAGACTTCTAAGAAAATGTGTTTATTTAGTTGAGGCTGTGCTTCTTTGTTGCATATTAAGTATAACCCACACTATGTTCGGATATCCCAGGCCATCATCAGCCTTCATTCTCATTATTAATTGCTTCTTACTTTTCAACAAGGTGTTACAAAAGAGTTAAATATCAAATGCATTGCCCTTGTGTGCGGCAAAAAAATGTATCCTGAACTTTGAAGATGATCTTTGCAATAGGCTGCGTGATACATCAAGCATGCATTTCCCATACTCTAGGTAGTATAACCTATGCTTTAATTTAGGTATGTAATAGATCCCTTTCAGCACCTCAATTTTGCACTTTGGTATTTGACACATTGATCTGTAGCGGACACATGACTTTGTCTGAGTTATCGGCAACCCGAAAAAGGAGTAACACTGCCTTTAGTGCAGATATGACTCTGGTTTTGGGCTACCTTATCTGAACTCAGTTTTTTAAACTACCAGGTATCGAGAAGAGCAAACACATCAAATTGCCTATCATCTGTAAGAATCCCTGACTTTCCCCACATGTTAGTCCGCTCCCCCAACATTTGTTTAAGGCTCAGGGGAACCAAATCTTTTCACTATACCAGTTCAATTAGTTTGCACAGGCAAGAATTTGAGTTCTTACTCTATTTGCTTTTTTTGAACTGGTGGTTACAAGAGACATCTAACTTTGTTAACCCTAACACAATTTCTACAATAAATGTGCACTTAGGAAGAAATGAGAGTATTCTTTTACTTTTAAGTATGACTGAATTACGTACACATTTTTCAAATAAAACAAAAGGGGACATGTGAACAGTTTCCACTGACATATAGCCAGAGTATATGTGTATTTGTCTGTTGGAAGATTGCATTTATATTAGGCACATTTGAACTGCTGGATGCATCACACAGAACTTGCAGTAGTTCTAGACATGATAACATGATATGAAATATTCAAAGACTTTCACATATTCTAACTCAAGTGTAAGTATAGTCAAGTGATCTCTCTTGATCAAACCACTAGCTGTGAAGCTGGAAATCCAAACCCAAAGCTGACTGCATCCATCAGCATTAGAGACCACAAGGTAATTCCTCAAGAACACAAATTTCCCAACCCTGTTTCTAAAAGAAAAGAGGAAGGGATTTAGATATCAGAGTGAAAGACAGCAGAATGCAAACAGTAGACCAAGTTAGTGAAACTAGTCTAGTTTACGTCTGTAGAGATTTTGTTTAGATGCCCTAAAGTGAGGTTTTCCTCTCAATAGTAGCAGCTGACACCCTCTACAGGCCATTCATAGTTCACACTCAGCCACCTCTGCTTCCATATGACCAGATTCTATAGCATCTTTCTTACCCAAGTTCCTACTCCAGTGACTTCCTACATAGCTGCATATGGTGCTTCTGAGACCTTCCCACTTGGCCCTACTTCCTTCCCAACCTCATGGGCAGTCTTTGCTAACTTCTGCCTGTTGCAGGCTGAGCTCTATATGGACTCACTCAGCAAAAGAAAGTTACTGTCCTAAGCACTGCAGCTGCTGGGAGCTTTCCCACTTTCCACAGGGGTCAGAATAGGCACTTTGCATCTACAACTTGTCCCAAATCAAGATTTAGTGTTACCATGCCCAAAGGTTTGTATTTGTCTAGGAGGAGGAAGAGAAAGGAGAGAACTGTTGGCTATTCCCTGCTGCTGCAGTCAGCTGTTGCAGGCTTTTGCCTGATCCTTCAGAAAATAACTGCAGTTGTTTTCACTGCTTTTTTAATTTCTTCAGAACACTGTAGCTGGGCTTTACCAAACAGTATTTTCTTTCCCTGAAAAGGGAGATGCAAATCCAGAACTCAATCTGTGGATAAGAAGCAAGATTACATGTATGTTGGACTCTTCCTTCCAAAGCTCAATTTTACCTCTTAGAGTCATCATTCATTGTATTTGTCCAGGCACTGCAGTCAAGGGCTAACAACTGAGAGCATGGTAGAACCAACTACAACTTTGGAGCCAGAATACATAAAATCTCTTACTTGTTAGTGTTGGAAGCATGTGCCCCTTTCTCATCATAATGAACTCAAATTGTTTCATATTTACACTGGCTTCCAGCCAGGCTCCAGTCTCACAGCACATGCAGTAATTTACACTTGAATACTCACAATGCTTAATATTATATATTGATTGTTGATACCTGAAGCCTGCAAAGGACAGACCTAGCAAGCACTGCAGGCAGAGGGAAGAAATATTTTTTTCAAAACACATTGCCTATACTTGAGTGAAAGCTAACAGTCCTTAACACAGCAATTGCTTGCCAACCTCAGAACAAATAGTGATACTTCATATTGCCTTATATATGCCATTGGAGTATTCAGTTGAGGACATTTACACACAAGACTATAGAGATAGCCGTTCATAGAAGGAGAACAATGAGGTTTTCTTTGTATTAATAATTTGCTTGATTTTTGTTCAAGAAGTACTTGCCTGCATTCGCTGTCTCTCTCTTATGCATACATTTAGGCAGCCTTTTACTTCACTCAGCAGGAGATCATGAGGGTTTTGTGGGCAAATTACATTCATGGATAATGAGAAAGAGACTGTAATCACACACCTCAAGGAACTCTTTAACTGTCTTACTTAGGTTTTGTAGGCAGTACAAATTACATAGGAGTGCTGAATTTGCAGGTAGAATTGCACCGTGTTTAAATACTTGGGAAAATCTTCAACTGGTTGAGCTTCACTGTCCTCATATAAACCCTGTAGATTTGTACCAGCTGAAGTCTTAGTCCTAGAAAGCATGTTCTTCTATTTACAGATTTAGAGCTGGATCTCAAAATATTCAGACTGGCTGAGTGACCTTAGGAAAGTCATTATGCCTTCAGGCTTTTTTGTCTCTAAACTGGTGCTAAGAAAAATCTAAGGGTCCTTCAGGGTATTGCCATGTGTGTTCAAATCAGGACAATGAGAGCCATATGGATGGCTATTAAGAATAATTATTGGTAAGGGCCACTAAGCTAACACTGGCATCTCAGTGAGTTGTAATGGAAGTCCTGGCCATTGAACATTTTTCTCTCTCTATCATATCCCATCTGCTTGACAGTAGGTGGAAAGTCAGTTAGGAGATTTCTTCATTTTTATGTTCTTGTTACTTAATATTGAAATAATAATAATTAGCTACCAGGGAAGAATAATGTTATCTTTTTTACAATAAACTGTAGCAATATAGCATCAATACAAACATATCCTATACTAAAACAATTCAAAATACATTTCAGAGTATTTAGGTGTTGAAACCTTAACTACAAAAAGTAAAACATATAACAGTTTTATGATAGAATCATAGAGTTGTTGAATTGTTTGAGTTGGAAGGAACATTAAATATCATGTAGTTCCAAATGTCTGTGATGGACAGGGACACTTTCCACCAGGCTACGTTGCTCAAAACATCAGCCAACCTATTCTTAGGCACCCCCAGTGAGGGGGCATCTACATCTTAATAGTAATGAATTTCTTATATCTACCCTCTCTCCTTTTAAAATCATTATCCCTCATTCTGTCAATACACTTCCAGTTAAAGAGTCCTTCCTTGGAACCTTTTCTTTAGGCTAAACAAACCCAACTGTCTCAGCCTGTACTCATAAGGGAGGTTCTCCAGCTCCCTCATATTTTCTGTGCCCTCCCCTGAATTTGCTTGAGCAGGTCCACACCTGTCTTATGCTGAGACTTCAGAGCTGGATGCAGTACTCCAGATGAGGTCTCACAAGAAAGGAGCAGAAGGGAAGAATTACCTCCCTCAGTCTGCTGGTCATGATTTCTTTTATGCATCCCAGGATTTGATTTGTTTTCTGGGCTGCAAGAACACATTGCTGGTTCATTCAGTTTTTCATCCACCAGGATCCCCAAGTCCTTCATCACGGAGCTGCTCTTGGTCAGTTCTCTGTCCAGGGTGTATCTGGGAAGGTGCTAGCCTATGTGCAGGACTTTGTGGAACTTCATTAGATTTACACAAGCCCACTTCTCAAGCTTGTCAAAGTTCCTCTGGACGGCATCCTTTCTCTCCAGCATGTTGACCACACCACACAGATCGGTGTCATCGGACTTGCAGAGGGTGCACTCAGCAAAAAAAAAAATGAAGCTACCAACTACAAGTTGGGGATGCAAAATATGTTGAGACTGATAAGTCTCTGCTTAAGTGACAATAAATGTTCATTTCCCAGAATGATTAATTGTATAATCGCATGTAATTTTTCAGGTCTAATTCGCCTGCAAGAGCTCATCAAAGCCCCTTCTAGATACAATATTAAAATCAAAATCCGCCAGCTGCCCTCTGGGAATAAAGACGCCAGGCCTTTACTCAAGGAGATGAAGAAGGGCAAGGAGTTCTATGTGATATTTGATTGCTCACATGAAACAGCAGCGGAAATTCTTAAGCAGGTAAGAGAAGCAGTGAAAAACATAAGAATAATTTTACAGCCTGAAAGTTGTCAGCCTGTAAGGTGTTCATTTACTGGGAAACAATAAATCTAATGCATTTATCAATTAGGACACAGGCTTGTTAATACCTGGGACAGTTGTTACAGAGTATGTGCCATGATCTGAATACTCCACAAGAATTTAGGGCTTCTTAGAATCATAAGGACCAACAGCAGTACTGATGTCTGAGGAGAAGCCCTTCCTCCAGAAGGAAATGCACATCTACACATCTTTTCTTAATACTTCAGGTTCTGCTTGACTAGGACAATTGTTGCTATTGTTTTAGCTTGTCCTGGTTTAATCAATGCAATTTTTTGTCTTCCCCTACAAAAGAAAAAGGAAGAGCTGCTTTTGGAGTGTTTGGAGATCACCTCTTGTAGACTTACTGCCTCTACAGAGGTTGCAGAACAGGTCCAATGCTGCCTACAGTAACAGTGGGGCATTAGTCCACTGCAGACAAGAGCATAACTCTGCATTAATTTCTCTGTAACAAAGCAAGATTTGGTCTGCTGGCACTTCTTCATTACATTTTAAAGTCTGGTACTGCAAAGTGATTGAATGGAGAAAATATCAGAACAAAAACATATTATTTAAAACAGGAAAAGAGGCTGTCATGCAAGAGTTGACTCAGCCATGACATAAGCATGTGAGTTGTACACCCACACAAGGCAAGAATGAATGCCACAAAGTCTGATGTTAATGGACATGGACGTTACCAGGAGCACACAAAGGCTGTTGTAAATTAGAATTTACTGTTGTCGCTTAATGTGCGTTTCTAGATAATCAAAGTCTAAAGCACTGGCTCCTGCAATTCATTGATCTATGAACAATAATATCAAGCAAGTAATCCATTGTGAATGGCATCTCTCTCTTTGCTGCATTGGTAGGTATGAGAGCTTGTTGGAATGACTGTCAATGGATCTAATGGGAATCACTGATCCCAGAAGATCACTAGAGAGGTTCCACTGATCTAAATGTTCAGATATGGGCTGTCCCTAGGTCAAATCCTATGCTTCCAACCCAGAATGTTTTGCTGAAATATTTAGGTTATTCAGAGCATTGCTCTGGATCAAAGTAAGACAATTTACTGATGCAGGATGGTTTCCTAAATCAGATGCAATGCAGCTGGGAACAGAACACAAGTTCCCATGAGTGGGTAGAGTTAGATTTATTGCTGTCAGAGAAGGTGGCCATTACTGAATTTCAAGATTTTCTTGGTGCAAGTTATATATTTAAGTGACAGCAGGGCCAGAGGCATGCACATTGTTGGGAATGTGAGGGAAGAGAAAGAAGAGGATGCAAAATCATGCAGCTGCTCTCATGATGATCCACTCTATCAACTGGTGGGGAAGGGGCATGGACAGGAGAGCTGCTGTCTCCTAACTGTTCCCTGTAGGGCTGTCCAAAAGCATTAAAACATGGCAGCAGGGACAAAGTGCTCCAAAAAGAGATTTCTGGCAGAAGAGTTAAACTGACAACATGAATTTTTAAGGGTCTGCAAGAAGAAAGTGCAGGTGTCTGTCCCACTGCAGGAGGCACAAAGCTCCAAAAATACCAGACCAAGTGGCCGGGGGGGGAAAAAAAGAAAGAAAACCTTAGTGTCAAAAGAAGAAGAGGAAGTGCTAAAGCACACACACCACGACAGGGCAAAGTGACAGAGTGTTTAGTGTGGGAAATGGGTCACAGAGACAGCTGACAGGCTACAGATACAAATGCTGCTTTCCTGTATCTCAAGAACCCAGAGAAGAGTGGTGAAAGGCAGTGTGGAGGAAAATGGGAAAATTAAGAGAGGTACACCTATGGGTCAGGGCTGCAGGAAAGGAAACAACGTACATGCAGGCTAGAAAGAAAAATGGCTTTTATATGGGATAGTTTTGAGATGCTGTCAGCAGTAACTCAGGTGTTGCAGTTCCTCACTGTCAAAGCCAGCTGTAAAATGGGAAGATGTGAAAGGCTCTGAATTCATGTGTGGCTCGTCTGATTACAGGTTAGTTGTATGAAGTACTCTGCTCACATTTTCATCACTGCACACAGAAAACCCTATATAATTTTACACTGAATGAAAACAAGTAATTAAAGACAATACTATAGAAATTATTTTAGGAAGACTCTGCAGTGTCAATAAAGAATACTTTTTACTTTATAAATGAAGACTCTGCAGTGTCAATAAAGAATACTTTTTACTTTATAAATGATCCAGTAAATAGCACAAGAAAAATACATATCATTGTTAGTTTACTTAAGACTTCCAATAGGTGTAGAAATCAGAGTTGACAGTCACTAAAATCTGTCCCTAAAGAAACAATTTCTTGTGTGCCTATTGCATTGGCAGTAAGGTAGCAGATGTTTAGTAGTAATCCATGCAGAAGAAAAGAAAGAAAGAAAGTGGAGATTTGTAGTGGGTTGGATCATAGAGATTATTTTACAGATTAAAACCACAGCGGGGTCACACAGACATATACCTCTACTGTTTCTGCACAGTTCCACCCTATGAGCCTGTACAGGTTGCCCTCAAAATATTTACAAAGGTCTGCACTTTTTCCTCTTTCAAGCCCAAGGTTCCTTTTCTGTACCTCTACCTTCTTCGAGCAATTATAAGATAAGGTAGGCAGCATCTGTCACCTCCTCCAAACCTCTGGGAAAGGGGCAAGAGGCTACCTCTGTCCTGCTCTGGTCACATTTCTAAGATGCAGGGCAGTCAGGCAGACCGCCAGCAGCATTTCTGCTGCCAGCCACCAGCCTGCCTGATTGCCAAAAGGCACAGGCAGGACAAAAAAAGCTGCTGCTCCTATTCCAGCTGAGCTCTTGTTGCTGGGTTTGGTGGTGGAAGCAATGGCTCTACAAACAGCAGCTTTATCACACCAACATTCAGGGAAGCACTGGCTGTGGCATAGCTTGTTTCCAAGGCAGGGAGGGTGAGGGATGCCTAAAAGCTCTTTCTGGGAGTAAAAGGGTTAGCAAATCTGAAACTACATACTGAAGGTCTTACTGTGTCTGTGGAGCTACCTGACCCAGCTGCATGACCAGGCTATGGGACTAGGGAATTAGGGGACTTCTTCACTTACCTCCTTCAACATGTTTACAAAACGAGAGCAAAAGACAGATTTATTTTCTTAAATGAGATGATCGTTGGCTTATTTGTGTTTTCAACCAAAATACCATTGAGCCGTGCTTCTTCCTTGTGCACGACAAGAACAGACTAATCAATAACCTAATTTAAACTCAATTCAAAGCCCACACACAACTGAATAACCTGTTCTCTGAACTCACACATTTCCCCTTTTCTCTGAAAGGCTGTAGAGAACACAGGCTTTTACAGTCCCAAATCAGCTTAATGAGGTCTGACCCTCTCATCACCCAGATCTGGGAGAAGCAAGAAGAAATTGTGATTATTAATTGCTGCCTTTTCTAATATTCACTTTGAATTTTCTTTCTGTATTAGCACTTGAGGGTTGGTGACCCCATGCAACTGAAGCTTGATGGCTAAGGGAGTTTTCCATCTCTGTGACCTACTCTACAGGGATCAGGATGTTCTGAAATTAGTTGAACCAGGAGGTCATGCCAGCAGGGTTTTCCAACAAGATCTACTACACCAGCAGAACTGATGGGAAAAGTTGCAACTGGCCTGACAGTCTCATAGTAAAATGAAAATTTTTACCACTGCAGCTTTAAATCTCATGAAGACTGGCAAGATATCTAATGAGGAGAGATCTAGTAGAGAATTAGATGCCAAACCCAAGAGATCTGCAAGGGGAATGCAGAATATTTTAGCCTGATTTCACTAGCTTACATTCGTCTAAGTTCCACAGTGAGTAAAAGCTGTTATTATTTAAATAGGGCATTTATATCAGATGCATAATCATTTCAATTATTACATGCAAAGTTATTTAAATAGAAATATGTAGTGAAATTTTATTCTACTTTCTTATAGGCAGCTACATAAACATAAACCAATCTTGTTGCATTTTTTTTTTGCTCTTCTGGGCTGCTCTGTTCAATTTCTCTACCGGGGAGGACACTTACTCTGTGGGAAGGCCCTGCACAGCTGCTTTGCAAAGTACTTCAGAGGTGTCCCAACCTGGAAGGAATCTTTGCTATTACACATAGATACACAGATCATTAGGAGTTGCAATGGACCTCCAGAGGTCATTGAGTCTAATCGCCCTGCTTGAGCAGGACCATAGAATCTGAGGTAGGTCACACAGGAATGCAACAAGATGGGTTTTAAAAGTTTCCAGGGAAGTAGAATCCACAACCTCCTTGGGAAGCCCATTCCAATGCTCATAATCCAGAGGTTTTTCCTCATATTGGGGTGGAAATTCCTGTACTCCAACTTATACCCATTACCCCTTGTTCTATCACAGGGCACAAGTGAAAAGAGATTGTCTTTATTTGTGACACCCAGTCTTCATGTATTTATATACAGTAATTAAATCCCCTTGTGGTCTTCTCCTCTCCAAACTAAAAAACCACAGGCCTCTCAGCCTTTTCCCATAAGGTATGTACTCCAGTCCCCTGATCATCCTCATGGTCTTCTGTTGAACTCTCTCAATCAGATGTCTGTCACTCTTGAACTGGGGAGCCCAGAACTGGACACAGTACTCCAAGTGTGATCTCACTAAGACACAGTAGAGGGGGAGGAGAACCTCCCTTGATCTGCTGGGCACACTGTTCTTAATCCATACCAGAATGCCATTGGCCTTCTTGGCCACAAGAGCACATCGCTGTTCCATGGATAATTTGTTGTCCACCAGGCCTCCGAGGTCCCTCTCCATGTGGGTGCTCTGCAGCAGATCACCTCCCAACTTGTATTGGTGCATCTCATTACTCCTTCCCAGGTGGACTCTGTGCTTGTTCTTGTTGGACCTCTCATTGCCTCACTCTCCAGTCTGCCCAAATCTTCCTGAATGGCTGCATGGCCATCAGGTGAACCGTCCAGATCGCTCAGTTTATTGTCATCAGCAAACTTGCTGAGAAGACATTGCGTCCCATCATCAAGGTTATTAATAAAAATATTGAACAAAGCCAGACCCAGCACAGATTTCTAGGGACACCACTGGTTACAGATCTCCAGCTGGCCTCTACACTATTAATCACCACTTTTTGGACTCTGAATTATAGCCAGTTTTTAATCCACATGTTCTTCTATCCCACACTTCCTAAGCTTACTTACAAGGATGTTATGGGGCACTGGGTCAAAGGCCTTACTAAGGTCAAGGTAGACCTTAGAAGGCTATTAGATTAGTCAAGCATTATTTCCCCTTGGTAAATCCATGCTGACTACTTCTGCTTACCTTCTTGTTGTCCATATTCTTAAAGATGACCTCCAGAATGAGCCAATCCATCATTTTGCCAGGGATGAAAGTGAGACTGACTGGTCTCTAGTTGCCCGGGTCTTCCTTTTTACCCTTTTTGTAGACTAGAGTGACATTGGCCTTCTTTCAGTCCTCAGGTTCCTCTCCTGTTAACCATGATCTCTCAAAAATAATGAAGAATGGTAGAGCAACAACATCAGGCAGTTCTCTCAACACTCTTGGGTGCTTCTCATCAGAACCCATAGATTTATGAATAGTCAACTTTTGTAATTAATCACTAACCTAGTTTTCTTTGAGTATTGAAAAATCTTCCCTCTTACAGGCTCTCTCTCCTAATTCCAGCTTCTGGAGTTCCCAAGGACTGGTTTTAGGAGTAAACACTGAAGCAAAGAAATTATTTAGCACTTCTGCCCTCTGTGCATTGTCAGAGCTGCCACCTGATTCAGCAGTGGGCTCACACTACCCTTACTCCTCCTTTTACTATTAATATATTTGTAGAAGCCCTTCTTGTTTACTTTAACTTCCCTAGCCAGTTTTAACTGCAAGAGAGCTACCATGCTTTTATCATTGTCTCTCTCCCAGTAGGCCTTACATAATGCAGTGCCAGTAACTGTTGTGTTTCAAACACATGGGACATTGCTGCTGACAACATACAAATACAGCTCAGCAAGCGGTACCCTCAGAGTTCACCCTCAGCAAGTTTGCTGATGATACAAGACTGGAGAAAGTGACACCAGGAGGCTGTGCTGCCATCCAGTGTGACCTGGACAGGCTGGAGAGTTGGATTGAGTGGAGAGGAACCTAATGAAGTTCAGTAAGAGCAAGTTTAGGGTCTGTCATGCTTTGAAAATTGGCAAATTTTCAGGTGTTTGATTTTGTGATTTTATGCTTGAAGCGCATTTTATTTTGAAACTAGATAGTCACTCCCATCAGACCCCTGTGCCAGTGACCTGACCCCAGGGGTGGATTGGTGGGCAGAGACTATAAAAGGGAGTGGACTTCTGCATATATCCTCTTCTGTCTCTTGGAAGTTGGAGAGCTGTGGTGAGACTGCTGGGCCAAGCCCCTCTCAGGGGGAAGGCTCGACCTGGCTGCCACAACCCTGCCTCTGGTCACCACCAGGAGGAGTGAAACTGCGGCCGCTCTTGAAGGGAGCAAGGCTTGGCTGCAAAGTGGCTGCTGCAGTTCCACCATGGGGCCAGCCCCAGCTCTCCCTTCCCCTGGGGCTGGAATACAGAGCAGCCTCCCCACTGTTCTACTTGCAACTAGATTGTCTTTGAAGATGCCTCGGAGGTGATGAGCTCTTAACCCTTTCCCTCCCTCGGAGCTGTAACTACTCTCAGTCATAGCAGCCATGCCCTATTTGCCACAGTTGTTGACCCAAGGGGCCAGGGCCATGGGGCTGATGCAGATGCTGTATCTCAGCTTTGCCACTGAAGCATTGGTAAATGATTAAGTAAGCAGGAGAGAAGTCCTGGGGTGGGCTTCTAAAGATTCCTTCTGCTTTGCCAGATGTTCTGTGCTAAAAAGGGTAGATGAGACTGATCTCTTAAACTTCTGGCAAACAGAAAGAGACGACATTTCTGAAGTGTATGTTCCTGCACATGAGATGCTGCTGCAGCCTTGGATGATCAGGACTAGAATCTGCTGGCCATAGTCACATTGTGAAGAATCCCTGAGACGAGAGGGGAGAGTTAAAATCAATATATAGTCCAAGATGTACAGGAAGCTGGTGTGTACAAAATGGGCTAAAAAGGGACTTTTCCACAAACATCACGGCATGGTGTGCATGGAGATGCATTAAGAAGAGTGTGGCCATCAGGTCAAGGGAAGTTCTCCTTCCCCTCTTCTGCCCTAATGAGGCCACATCTGGAGTACTTTGTCCAGTTCTGAGCTCAACAGAAACAAAGAACTACTGGAGAAAGTCCAGCAGAGAGCTACAAAGATCATTAGGGAAGTAGAGCATCTGTCTTACGAGGAAAGGCTGAGAGAGCTGGGGCTGTTTAGCTGGAGAAGACTGATGAGGGATCTTATTGATGCTTATAAATATCTAAAAGGCAGAAGTTAAGAAGATGGGACTAGACTCTTCTTAGTGCTGCCCAGTAACAGGAGAAGGGTCAATGGGCACAAACTGGAACATAAAGATGTTATAGTTTAGCTCTGGAGTGATTGTTTCACTTAACTATTCAGAAACTAGACTCTTGCCTTCCTCAAACCTGGAAGGAAGATAATAAATACAATTACAGAAACTGGAACTGCCAAGTATTATTGTAAGATAAAGAAAACAAAAAGAGACAAAAGAAAAGGAAAAGGAAGAAAACCAAAAAGAGAATAAGACTCCAGTCACGCCTCAAAAAAAACCACCCAATGGTGTCTAGGCGTCTTCTTAACCCAAACACCACCCCTGGAAGGAAAACTAGTCCCTGGAGTCAACAGGCTGTTGCCAGAGGGAAAAATAAGGAAAAAAATTCATAGAATCATTAGGGATTGGAAGCGACCTTGAAAGACCATCTAGTCCAATCCCTCTGCCACAGCAGCATCACCTAGACCAAGTCACACAGGAACATATCCAGGCAGGTCTTAAACATCTGCAAAGAAGGAGACTCCACAACCCCCCTGGGCAGCCTGTTCCAATCCTCTGTCATCCTCACTGTGAAAAAGTTCCTTCTGATAGTTATATGGAAACTCCTCTGTTCCAGCTTGCACCCATTGGCCCTTGTCATATCACTAGATGACCTCGAGAAGAGCCTGGTTCCATCCTCCTGACACCCACCATTTATAGACATTCATGAGGTCACCCCTCAGAGCAAAGCAGCTACTTATTGCAGGGTAAATGGCGTGGGGGAGGATGGTGAGGTGAGGAGAGGAGGAGAATCTGTAGCAGTAGCCCCAACAATTGCTATCCTACAAAAACCCCTGGAGAAGCAGGGAGGGGAAAAGAGTAGCAGGGGAAGAAAGTAGTGAGACTCCTCCCTCCCCAAACTACCCAGGAAAACCCCTCAGTATTCTTATTTTCCCAGACAGCCTCTGGCTATGGACCCTTTCCTGGATAGTGCTACAGTTCTCTCTGCCAGCCCTGTATTCATCCTGATTGAAGGAATTCCAGCAACTGAGGGAGGTGTAACTCCTTGTGGTCTGGAAGAGAATTTGATGCAAGAATAATACAGAAAAATGGTGTTTCACCAAACCCATGGCAAAGGAAAAACTAGTTTGAGAGCATTGGAACAGGAAGTCCAGAGAGGTTGTAATCTTCTGGGGAGATATCCTAAACCAGCCTGGACACAATGCTGTCCAACCAGTTCTTGGTGAAACTACTTTAGCAGAGCACTGGGACTAGATAACTCCAGACATCCCTTCCAACCTCTATAATTCTGTGATTATTTCAATATCTTTACAATCCTTGAATAAAAAAGCATACTAGTTAGGTAAATCAACAGATCTAACAGACCAAAGCAATGCCTAAGTGCCATGTATCCGTTAATTAATTATCTTAATGGTTGTTAGAGGGGAGGATAACCAGCTAAGGCTGGTTTTGTGACAAATGGAATATGAGGAGGCATAGCTCACTGGTAGATCAAGATCACTGGCCGATCTGGCTCAGTCTGGGACAGATAGAGCATCAACTCTTTCCTCTTAACCAGACAAGGACATTAATAATGCGTGCCTGACCAAGCTCTCTTCCAGCTGTCTGTAGCTTCGTATCTTATTAAGTCATCATTAATAGTGACATGTCGATTATGCTTTCCTGAACTGCTGGAATTCTTTGGAAGGATTTCATCAAGCATCTCTCATGGAGCGTTCATGTTCAGGGTCTTAGACAAATCTGTGGCAGCTTTCCATGAATCTGTGCCTTGATTATGGCAGATACATTGTGGGCTGAACCCAGCTTTTTACATGCAACTTTGGTTTTCATGGGTTTGGGTTATAGTTTATTTTCAGAAACAATCCTGTAGCATGACTTTGGAAATCATTATTATTCAAAGGTACATGCGTATCCTGCCAGCTTTATTTATAGCATATTACTTGACATTCAATAGTCTCATAGAAGATTTTAATCAAAGATGCATTCATGACACAAACACTCCTCTCAATCTACTGCCCTTGGGTTTTTAAGGAATGCAATAATGTGCCTATATTAGATTAGATTAAGTAGCTGAAATAACATGGCTAGGTAACACTGCCCAAATATCTAGGCTATGCACTTTGCAATCATTCTCCTTAATGTATCTGTGTAGTTAATGCAAAGTTGCTTTTTAAGGCATTATATGGTCAGCGTTATCCTGGTTCTCCATTGTATTATTAGTCCTACACTGGTAGATAGAAGTTTATGTTTTCTCATAACAAATTGCAATGACGTTGTCAGCTCTTCTACCTTAAGCTATAAATAAAAGTGTAATGAATCATTACCTTAAATGTGAATATTTATATCTTCCTATTTACGTGTGCTCTAACACTAAAGTGGACCAATTGTGAAGAGCTTTTTACCTGGGCTCAAACCTCATTTGCATAACCTCACACCTGTTAATAAGCACTATATGAAGTAATTAGGTTATTTCAATACAGTTGCAGCTCAAAAGAGACCTGCAATATGAAAATACTGACTGGCACTTCCTTCCCTTAGCAGTGAAGCCATGCAATGGCTCCAGGGAGTGGAGCTATGTCCAGCCAGGTTAGCTGGGAAGCACAGTACACAGAAGTTTCCTTTGACGCTACCATGCATAATTTTCTGTCCATATATAGAAAAGAAATATCAGTCCCCAGGATTGCCAAATTGGTCATTTCTACAGATAATAAAGTAATTATATGAAATGGAGTAGAAAAGGATTAATAAAATAAGACCTGTACTGTATTGTTCCAGATTAACCCAAGCTTTTCAAAAGACAGTGCTGTACACTGAGAGCATCCAAAGTACATTCACCTTTCAATCTCTTTCAACAGATCCTCTCCATGGGAATGATGACTGAATACTACCACTACTTTTTTACAACACTGGTAAGGAACACTAAAGAACTGGGAGTGAATTTCCTCTGTTACAGAACAGATAAATAATAATTTCCACTTTTTCTAGGCGATCTTTTTTGTCATTATTCAAGGAAACCCTTGGAAAATGCATATTAACATTCCTAATATCAAGGCTCACAAGGAAGCTAAACAGCATCTGTGGTACTGGCTACCACTTTGTTGCAATAAGAAATAATTGCAGTATTATGTTTAATGAGGAGCCATCAGCACGGTTGGATCAGAATGAAACAAAATTATGAATGAATATCTTTGCAATGGAGCTGAGGTCAAGCACTTTGAGTGGTGCAGTTCATCTCTAAAATGTTTACTTACAGAAACACCTAATCACATGCATATAAAATCATTGGGGACACTCTATATTAAAATAACATCCCTATATTTTCTTCTATGGTATGTCTATAAATAATTTCGTAATCACATTTTTCCTATAATTTACTTTCTGTGCTATATATAAATCATAGAATCTTAGAATCCTCATGGCTGGAAAGGACCTCCAAGATCATCAAGTCCAGCCCTCATCCTTACATTTGCCTGTTCCCTAGACCATGGCCTCAAGTATTCTATCTTCTAATTTTTTAAACACCTCCAGCAGTGGTGACTCCACCATCTCCCTGGGCAGCGCACTCCAGTGCCCAACCACTCTCTCAGCAAAGAACTTCTTCCTGATATCCAACCTAAATCCCCCCTTTATGCAACTTGAGGCCATTTCCCCTCATCCTTTCATTAGAAATTAGGGAGAAGAGACCAGCACCAGCCTCACTGCAACCTCCTTTTGGGTAGTTGTGGAGAATGATAAGGTCTGCTCTCAGCCTCTTCTTCTCTAGACTAAATAACACCAGTTCCTTCATCTGTTACTCATAGGGCCTGTATTCCAGACCCCTCACCAGCCTAGTTGCTGGTGACTTCCCTGGACCCACTCCAGCACTTATACTGTGGCACCCAGAACTGGACAGAGTACTCAAGGTGTGGTCTCACCAGTGCAGATTACAGGGGCAGGATCACCTCCCTACTCCTACTGGTTACACCGATCCTGATACTGGCCAGGATTCCGTTGGCCTTCTTGGCCACCTGGGCACACTGCTGGCTCCTGTTCAGCCAGCTGTCAACCAACACCCCCAGGCTCTTTTCCACCCTCCAACCACTCTTCCCCAAGTCTGTAGTGTTGCTGAGGGTTGTTGTGACTGAAGTGCATAACTCAGCACTTGGCTTTGTTGAACCTGATCCCACTGGCCTCAGCCCATCACTCCAGCCTGTCCAAACTGCTCTGCAGCGCCTTCCTACCCTCAAGCAGATTGACACTGCCGCTTAATTTTGTGTCATCTGCAAATTTACTGAGGGGGAATTCGATCCCCTCATCCAGATCATTGATAAAGATGTTAAACATAGATTGGTCCCAAAACAATCTATGCTTAAAGTTCATTTGAATTTTAGAGTAGAAAGACGGCAAAGCACTAGGATTTCTAGCACAGTCCTAGAGGTCTGTATTATACCATGTACATCCAGCTTATTCTTTATTTCCTTTTCACATAAAATTTACTTGTAAATGAAAATTCCTTTTGAATCCAATAGTCAATTCATTAGTCAAAAAAGAGTCTCAAAGTGTTTGGAACTGGAAGCAGTACAGTAATACCTTGAAATAGTTTTATTTGAGGCCATTTTAACGTCAAGAAAAATGTGAAAATTCAGGATTTATTGTGGACCTTACAGTTTTATACAATAAACAATAACATAAAAAGTAAACACAATGACCAATATATATGAGGTGGTGCAGGGCACATATTAGAACAAGCAGTAAGCAGAGCTGGTAGTATCTCCACTTCGTGGAATTATATAGTTTACATTTTTATGGTGACTGTGGCATTAAACCATGACCAACACATTTGTCATTTTACTGACCTGCTAGGATCAGCAAAAAAGCTGTTTTGAAAAGCAGTTTCAGGCTTTGAGAAGCAGTCAACATGTTTCCACTGCCTGATAAATACAGCTGTGGAGCGTGCCACACAATTATATCACATAGAATATCCATTATTTTCCCACCCTGTAAACGCAGATCAGTGAAGCCTATGGACTTACTGTTCACTGGCCTGACATGTCCATTAGACTTCCTGGTAGCAAGTGACCTGAAGGAGACAAGACAGGAGAAAAAAAGGATTCACAACTAAGAAAAGTGTGTCACTGTCAACGTCTCTTGGGATTTTCCTTCCCCAAGTGTTTGACATTGGGCAGCTAATTCCTCATGTTGGTTTGTCAGAGCTCTAACACCATTAGAGTACTGTTATAAATTAAAAATATATACTACTTTGGAGGTTGGGTGCAATAGTGTTGTTGTGGGGAACTTTTATGTTCCCAAAGATATGTGGTTTGTCATAAACTTCACATAGTTATGGTTTCAGATTTATAACTGAAGTGGCTGTGATTAGGCTTTGGGGGTGAGGAGAGCATTCACAGGGTGAAAAAACAGCACTTGAGCTTTCAATTGAAAATCAAGTACAATTTTGGCTAAACTTTACCTTGTAAACATTTTGCTTTAAAAATAACTACATTTGGTTCTGTTTGTTTTCTTAATGGGGATTTAGGATCTATTTGCATTAGATCTGGAACCCTACAGATACAGTGGAGTAAATATGACAGGGTTTCGCCTGCTCAACATTGAGAACCCGCATGTTTCATCAGTCATTGAGAAATGGTCAATGGAGCGTCTGCAGGCACCACCAAAACCAGAGACTGGCCTCCTCGATGGCATGATGACAGTAAGTGAACAACCACAATGATGCACAGTTGTCTATAGCACAATTTGCAATGATGTTCTAACAGTTGTGAACCAACACCTTCCCTGCTTTATTTCACAAAATGAGTGCTGGAGGAGCATGCCCAAAACAGAGTTCCTTTTACCTGCTTCTATGCAGAAGTGCATTTGCCCCATGAACCAGTGTTGTACTCAAAGTGTGACAAACCACTCCCACGCAGAAATAGAGATGAGTGACAAATCTCCCTCATGGTGTCATCCAGCTAACATCATTCATCAAATTGTTGCCAAATGCATAATGCTGCCTCACTTCCCTAATAATATTCTGCATGGATTGAAGAATGTAGCAGGAAATAAAAACTTTCAAAGCAGGTATACAATTTATAACCTGCAGGGAAAGATATTGTTCTTGTGGCAGGTAATAGCATTTTTAAATTGAAAAAGTGCCCTTTCTCTTCATTTCCGTCATCTGCAGGAACTCTGGCTTTTAAGGTATAATTTAAAGATAAATGAAAGGTATCATCAAGCCAGGAAATTAGGAATTCCTCCCTACCATTCCCCTAAGAAGTAAAGGAAAGAACAGGCAGAATTACATGGGCAGCGTGACTCCATTCAGTTTTGTGAAGTGAAGGGTTGCCATCTCTTTGCAATACGAGATAATGTATCTCACAAAGTGAATGGAGTTCCAAGTGATACAAAATAGACCTTATTGCGGATGATTGCAGGGAAAATTTTGAAACATCCTGAAGAGAAATGCATCCTGTGTGCTACCTCCAGCATTTCAAAAATGTTGCTCGTTTGGGCAGTGCCATTGTGCTCACTCATTCACAAAGCAGGGTAGAAAACTGACCCCAAACTTCTGATGTGAGCACACAAGACCTGCAAGTGAAGCTATTCACAGAGTTATTCACCTGCATTCATCCACCTGTAAAACTAGAATAGCCTCTCCCTTGCATGCCTATAATCTTTCAGAGTCTTTCATTCTCTGAAAAAGCACGACCAGGGAGAGCATCTTACTACTTCTCTGTGTTTTAAATATTCGCAGCAAGTTTTACTTATTCATTTTGATGGAGAGCTGCAACACTGCTGTATTTCATTAGACAAAAAGACTGTGACAAGCTGTACAGTGTAACGAGATCTGGATTACATGTCCTATTGTTAACTCAGGATTTCTTCCTTCTGGTTCACACTATATTGTTTGCCCTGATATCAGCTTGTGGGAAGTCAGCAGTGAGTGACAAAGACAGTTTTGGGTTTGTGCCACACTATTCCCAAGTTGCACACAGAGGCATAGCTGTTCAAATGAGATTTTGGGATTTATTTGCAGTGATTTAAATAGAATATGGATATCAGAAGGCAAGTTCCAGGACCCTGTCATAGTTCCTTTCTTCTTACGCACAAGTACAGACACCAGTATAAAACATTTAGTTTCAGAAAATGAGGCATTTGTTCTTCCATGCAACTTCAAGCCCTAAACAACAGTAAAGGGAGAAATAACAGACTTAAGGGTAGTAAAATAACCTTCTAGTTACTGTGCAGCAGGACGAATGAGGAACAAGTTGCGCAAACACCCAACTCGAACAGCCAAGTCTAGCAGTGCTGGCAGCATGCAAACACTGTGGGGTGCATCATATGGTCAGGTAACAGCTTTGGTGGTCCCAAATAAGAGTACAAAGTGATGTGCACAAACATATTTTCACCAGGTATCTCCAGAGACACAAGGACACCGGGACTCCCGTGCTCAAGTAAAATTCAGTCCTCAGTGCACATGTCCCCAGTCTAATATAAAAAACAGTATGAAGTCCACTGATATTCATGTGAATATTTCCACTGATTTTGAGGGATTTTGGATCAGACCTTTAGTTTCTGGTTGCTCTTGGAACAAGTGTAAAGTCATTTGACTATGAGAACAGAAGTTACTGTTTCCTCCTGCATGCCTCACCATTAGTAATGTTTTTAATTTGCTCTGATTAGGGGGAGCATTGCTTTGGGAAGTCCCCAAGTAGTACATTAACAGTGATTCCTCCTCTGCAACATATCAAGATTAGTTGATAAATTCAGATCACATTTTATTGTCAGCAAAAGCCTTCAATGGTGTTAAGACTGATGTTATTGTAATCTACTTAGGCAAAGAATAAAGTCTATTAATTGCTCAAAGTAATTGCATGGAAAATGAATAAAAAATTTATTAGCTTTGCGGGTTCATATATGGATGAGTCCAGTTTCACATCTGCAGAGTTAGTACTTTTTTTAAGGCCTGTACTTAATTATTCAGTGGCTTTACAAGAAAGGTAAGCACTTTGTCTTTACAGCATCCCTGTGCATTAGGTGAAACATGACCATTTCCACCTTACACATGAGTTCACTGAAGGTGAAGGCAATAGTTTTCTAAAGCTTCCTGACCATAAAGGGTGATAGGGTATGTCATCTCAGTTTGTGACTTACTGGGCATGTTTTTAAGCCAACAAACCCATTCTCAGAAGAAACACAGATGCACAACTAGCACCCAGTAATTTTAATAATATCCGGGTGGGCTGCATTCATCTGTTTTGTCTTAGACAACTTGAAGTTAAATGAGTAAGTCCAACTTAATAATGAAAAAAGATACCTCAAAAGGACAATTCACCTAAGATAGCAAGGGAATTATGGCAGGGAATCAGCCCTGGCCAAATGCCAGTAGCATCATTTCACACATTTGTGTCAGAAGCCAGAACCTTTGAGAGCAGTAGACATTTAGTCTGGTGGGACACGTACCAGATGCTCAGTAGGATTGACCTTCCTGTCAGGCAGGACTTGCCTATCCCTTAGAAACAAAAGCAATCCTATAAGTGCCATGAGAAGAGTGGCAATGGGGAGCTAGTATGGGCCCTACCTACATGGGCAACCCTTCCACATGCCTACACACCATACCACCATCCCACACTGACTTGCAGACTGAGCAGAGACTGACTTGAGCACCTACATAGTACTTTCAAATAATACACCTTGGTTCCCATGACAAAACTATAGAAGATTGGATGCTAGAAAATAAGAAATGCCTGAGCATGAGACCTAGGCTGCTGTATCACCTGAGGCTTCAGGGCCACGTGTACTCTCCTTCCAGCACTTGACCCCTCTCTTTGTTTAGCTACCCAATGTAGTTATTCTCCTGATCATCACCTGAAAATACCCCGAAGTTATTAGAAACTGGAAAAAAATTGATTGTTTGCACCTCAAAATTCTGTGGAGAGCCCTGTAGTGGCCTTTCCCACAACAGCAGCCTGAAGGAACAGTTGTCAGTAGAGAAAAGCAGTGGCTGTGCACAAAAATGTACATTGAGGTCTTTCTGCTTTTTCACACAGACTGAAGCAGCTCTGATGTACGATGCTGTTTACATGGTAGCAGTGGCTTCCCAGCGTGCCTCCCAAATGACTGTCAGCTCCCTGCAGTGCCACAGACACAAGCCATGGCGTTTTGGACCCAGATTTATGAATCTGATAAAAGAGGCAAGTGTAGACAGTCTGCTTATGGTCAACATAATCCTTCCTTTCTTCTTTACCACACTGGCTTGTGTTGTTGCTCCCTGTTCTTTGTCATATGTTATGCTCTGGTGTTTGGCAATCGGATGTTTAATTCTTCCTCTCCTTCCTAGCAGGAAAATGTTTTACAGAGCAAGACTGTGCCCTGTATTCTGAGGGAGATGTTATCTGGTCTTTGAAAAACAAGGAATGGCTAAACTGTAGGCGCCATAAAATGTCAGGCTAGCACACTGTATAGCCCAGAGCCTGTATTTTCTGCTTGGTTAATGTTATGGTTATACTATTATGGTTATATACATTTTCTAAAAGCATGCAATGTCTAACAGCAGCCATTTCAGAAATGGAAGGGAAGCAAATCTGTCCTTTCTTCACCGCTAACCTCCAATAGTTTTGCAGATTGCTTGTTCATTAATCAATATGTAGAAACTGTTTCAGTCAGTATTTCCAAAGAAGTAAATTGCTTCATGAAGTGATGCACTATCCGTCTCATAAGAATGCATCACTGAGCTAGCCTGAGCCAGATGTACTAAAAATACACGTTAGTTCTGTTTTTATTAAGAACTTCAAATGGAAACTTCTCCTTTAGGGAAGCATGTGGAAATGAAATCTGGAAATTAAATGGTGTTTCCCATGCATATTTCATCTTTTCACTTCAGTTCTTGTCAATGACAGTGTGATTATTCTGAAAGACACATTCATTAGCACTCATGTAGGTGGAACAGGACCTGTAGGCTGAGGTGCAAGGTAAGTGGTGATAGCACATTGGGGCAAACACCTGAATCCAGAAATGCAATAGGAGCAACTGAAAGACAACACTTGGTGGTTACAAAACATGTAGAAGAGCTGTCATCACCTTCTCCAAACCTTTCTAAGTAGTATTTTTTTAGAACTGCCATAAGTAATATACAACAGAAAGCACTGAAAGTTACTCCCCAGTACTCTCCACACGGGGTCTTTTATGAGGTTAAGGTTTCTTTGTAAGCTTCTCTCTTTGAAAGTATAAAGCAAAGATAAGAGTTATCCCAGTACTCAGGGACCTGACTTAAGAATTAAGGAAGCTCTGAGATACTTTCTTCACTGCAACACAATCAGGGCAACACACAGAGGAGTCAAGGAAGCAGCACTGGTAATTATTTCTCTCACACTGACATCAGCCATACTACATCCAGCTTCCCCACTGGGGAGGGCGTAGGAAGACTGTAGCAGGAAGAGTAAAACACAGGATAAATTTGCCACAAAAGTTTCTTCAATAAAAATGGACTTCTCCCTCCTGTCTGAGTTGATCTAAGTGGGAAATTTTGCTCTTCTACTTCTCAGGCTCCAACTAAGTAAGGTAGCATCACTGCTCACACAATTTCAAGTGCATTTTAAGAATAATTATAATGGAATTAAAAATAGCAAAAAACTTTGTGTCAGTGAATGCACCTGTATAATTATTACTGCAGTGTAGATCTACTTATTTTAAACATATATGTTAAACATATAGCACAAGGGCCCTGAATTCTAAGCCAGAAGTACTTTGACCAAGAGTACCAAATATACCACAGCTGATCAACTGAATGCTTAAGCTGTTATACAGTTCACATTTATCATGTTCAGCTTCTCTCAGATGTAGGGAGATATGTGAGCTAATTACTGATCATTTTGCAGATAGTGTCTTTTATGGTCAGTAAAACACTGATTTAAATAGTCTGAGAGTCTTATCTTCCTGTTTCTGCTGCAGACCAAAAGGGTAGCTGTTAAAAGTAGAGGATGAGATTTAATACAGCAGCATTATATTTTCTCTAAAGACTATAACAGATGTTGGAAATGAAATAGCAAATCATTTGGACCTCCCTAGTTCATGTTAGGATCTGGTTTGCTCACAAGGATAGATGAACTTTATAAATGAGGAATGAATTAGATAGATATGGAGAAAAAAGTCAAGCAGGCAGTATGATAGTTTGTGTCGGCATAATGACAGCTTAATTTTTTGTTTATGGTACTGACAGTCTGTAAAAGCATTGTATAAACCAGTCTGAAGACAAATATTCTACAGTGCTGTCTAAATAAGAACTTTCAGACAAAGAGGTTGTCTGCTGTGAGTCCTGAGTGCTAGAGCTTCGCAAGTACCTCAATAGCTCCTTGGTGGGCTTTTGCATTTCATTTTAGCTGTGATAAGAACTGCAGTTATCTCATTTGCTTTGTGGGACAATGCTATAAAATGCCAGGCTGTTGGTAATAGAAAGGACCTTCTGCCTGGACATGAGCAGAAGTTAAAATGAAAGACCTATGACTTGTATAGCATCTCTTAAGCTGCTTCTCCTTCACTCAGCAAATGGCAAATAATTTCTTTTCCAGCTATCATTGCCCTGTTGAAAAGTCAAGTCAAGGTCATATCTGGTCCTTGGGTATGCACAAGTTAGCTTCTTCCTCAAAGCAACTGAAATGTGGACATCCTAGTTTAAAATATTGCTTTTAGCTTCATGCTTAACTAAATGCATATGCATTGGAATCTGTTTCTACCTTTTCTGGGTACAGAGAAGCAAATAGGCCTAGTTTAATATTGGAATACTCTTCTATCGTCCTTAGGACTTCAGGTTAGCATACCAGACAATAGCAAGAGCAGATCCATGCCTTCATTTCTTACTGACCAAGAAATTCAGTGCCACCAGCAAGCCTATAGGAGAAAAGCACAAGCAAAAATGCATGAAGCTACAGAATTATCAATTACAGCAACAAAAAGACTAATATTCCATGATTAAAAGATCTTATGAGCTAATGCTGGTTGTAGGAAGCATCTGCAAATTTGCAGAGAAAAGCAAGACTGAACAAAGCCCCCAAGCCTTGAGGAAGGCTTTGAGATCAAAGAGGTCATCAGCTAGTTACTGCGAAGGAGGATATTACATAAAATGCACTGTCTGGGATCAGGACTCTTCTACAATAGCTCATTAAGACCTTTTTAATGAAAAGTAAATCCTTGTCAGATGCTTTTGTCTCTCAGTGGCCTAATCTCATTTATATCTAAGTGGTATTTTAATCTTTTAGCATTTGCAGGGAGTACATCTTAACTATGCCCAGACTGAAAAAGGAGATGGTTATCTCTCTTCAGAGAGGTAATAGAGAGAGAAAGGATGATTTCACCTTTCCTAAGAGGAAAATGTGTATAAACATGAAATGAGTGTTTATAACTGTATGATCAAGTTCTCTGGTCATGTCTCCTTTAAATCATGAGGTAAGCCCCAAAATAGAAGCTGCCTGATAATCAGTTAAAACAATATGATCTCCCCTCATTCAAATTCAGTAACAACTAAAAGAGCAACTGCATAGAGGAGTATTTCAGAAGATAGAGATGCAGACTTTATCATGACTTTATTAAATCCCTTCAAACAGAATCACGCACACAAATCTCAAAGATTAAAAGAAATCTGAAGCATTTACATCTACCTTTCAATTTAGGTTGTGTTTTTGACAAGATACATTTTAAGCACATCTAGTTAATAGAGACCAGGAGTAAGAGCATTCCATCTAGATTCTGCATGGAGTAATTGAGTACGTCCTTCTGTGGCATGACATTAAAAGCTCCTAAGAATCCTCCGAGCTGAACATATTATTTATGTAGGCTAATGTAAAGACCACAGAAAGCAACAAGATAAGTGCACTTGGTTATCCAGGCAATACCATGTCTGTAAAATTTTCAAGACCGTGTCCCAACGTACTTTTAATAATTCTTCTGTCAAAATATCCTAGTTAGACTGGAAATCCAACCTCCTTCAAGTGCCTCCTAAACCAGTTGCCTGTCTACCTTCTCTGTGCTGAGAGAGTACCCATGATTTTTAAACTGTCTGTCCTGATATCTGCTGCATACATGCTTATTCTAGACCTGGTTCAGGTACAATAAGAAAGTAATGGATTTCCTTTTTTTTTTTTGCATTTTAATGCTGTTTTACAGCTCTTGGATATAGATATTTTAATAATGTAAATATTTAAAAATGTATATGCTTTAAATCTCTGATCCATTTTACATATACCCAGCACTTTAGACGAATAGCAAGTTCCTATTCTCTCATTCTGCTCAGCCTGCACAGGTGACAGCCTGACAATTTGTTTTTCTCTTGGTAAAAGGAAGATAGCAACAATCCTCAGCACTGCTAGTTTTCTGGAACAGCTTTGGTGTAAGAACAGAACTAATCGGTAGATGATGGCATGACCACATCCAAACTGACTTTGTCATAATGTGACGAGCTGACTAACATTTCGAGAAAGGGACAGGAATGCACAAAATCCTGATTAACTGGTATAAAATCCTAGAATCTGATATCAAATCAGGCAATTCTTGATAGTAACTAAGTCTAAAACAAACACAGAACATCATTGTAAGAAGATGGAACTGAAGATTTTTCTTTATAGGAGAAGTACATATTTAAAATAAGACAGATGAGAAAGCAATTCATCTGAAGAGATATTGATCAACACGTTTTTTGTTAAAATTGTCAGCATCTCAAAACAAATTAGTATGAACCACCTTGTAAGAGAAAAGAACATTTGTTTCATGGTCTTTTGTTACAACTGAAGTCAATATGTAAGAGTATTTACTTAGGACTACAAATCTACAGAGTGGAACAAATGATTCTGTGGACAAAAGAAGTGAGCCAAAGAGATTGAATATCACAAGACTCAAGAACTCATCATCTCCCCTGCAGTCTGAGGAAGAATCTGTGCATTGGTCACTGAATCTTTCTGCTGCACAGAAATCTTTGTGTACAAGATTGGGGAAATGTGATGATATTTCTGCTCAAAATGTGAAATATCATCTCTTCTGCTGAATCTTTGTCATTGTGTTCTACTGTTGAGTCAATTACAGCATCTGCAAATACCGGCTGCAGTTATTCTCTGGGCTCTGATGCTGCAATACTTGGATAATTCAAAGAAATTTACTTTGGTAGGACTTGTCTCGTCAGATAATCTGATATTAGGTTTTCATCCATGCTCATTAAAACAAACATTTTTCTTTGTTTTATTTTTTAAAAACTTATTATTTCTTGTCCATGAATTAAGTGATGCATTTCTGATATAAGGCCATTACTGTCTGTTACTTTGAACTGAAAACTCCTAATTAAAAGAGTAAGGAAAACAGCTGCTCAACTTGTACCTCATGATGACTTATTAAGAAATAAAGGTCATCTTCCCAAGAAGATAATGTATGGCTGAGGTTAACGCCAATTGGGATTTCTATCCTGGAATCAGATTTCAAGTGGAAAATGACAATGTATAGAATGACCTATGCACAGATTGTGAAATAATGGTTCTAGAACTTGCATACTAAGAATGCATAGGAATTGATAAATGAATGGAATTGATAAAAAAGTATCTGAAAAGCTTGAGTGCTTTGATCCATAAACCAGAACAAAAAAAATCTTGAAACAAATTCCATACTTTTTCTTATGTTTCAATTTTCCTTCTTTTAATACAAGAAATAGAAAAAAAATTTTTATGAAAAATGAGAAAGATTATTATAAAGTGTTTTTTTCTGAATATGTGCAGAATGTTTTGATATGTGTTACATTAAACTTTTTTTCAGAACATATTATATATGTCCTGGCCTACTAAAAGTGCTCCTCACTTATTCCATACTAAAATTTATATGTAAATTAGTCACATCACCCATGGTAGGGGCAGATCAGGTTCATGACCAGAAGGTTCAAAAGTCCATAGGTCCTGATTGGATGGACAGGTCCTGAGGGAACTGGTGGGTGTAATTACTTAGGCTTTACCCATCATATCTGAGAAATCATGTCAGTCCAGTGTAGCTCCTGCTGACTGGAAAAGAAGAAACATAACCCCTCAGGATTTGTTTTGGATCCAGTGCTGTTTAACATCTTTGTTGTTGACATGGACAGTGGCACTGAGTGCTCCCTCAGCAAGTTTGCCAATGACACCAAGCTGTGTGGTGTGGTGTGGTGGACACGCTGGAAGGAACAGACATCCAGAAGGGCTTTGACAGGCTTGAAAACTAGTCCCATGCAAACAGCATGAGATTGAACAAGTCCAGGTGCAGGGTAGTACATCTGAATCAGAGCAATCCCAAGCACAAATACTTGCTGGGACCTGAATGAATTGGAAACAGTCCTGAGGAGAAGGACTTGGGGTGTTGGTAGATGTGAAATTCAACATGAGCTGGCAGTACGTGAGTGCATCCTGAAGGCCATCTGTATCCTGGTCTGTATCAAGTGTCACTAGAGGGACAAAGGAGGTGATTCTTCCCTTCTGCTCTTGTGACACCTCACCTAGAGCAGCGTGTCCATTTTTGGAGTCTCCATTACAAAAAGTACATGGAACTGTTGCAGTGAGTCCCGAGGAGAGCCACAGGGATGATCAGAGGGCAGGAACACCTCTAGTATGAGGATACTCTGAGAGAATTGGGGCTGTTCAGCCTGGAGAAGAGAAGGCTATGGAGGGACCTCATAGCAGCCTGTCAGAATCTGAAGGGGGCCTACAGGAGAGCTACAGAGGGACTTTTCACGAGGGTCTCAACAGACAGGACATGGGGGAATGGTTTCAAGCTAAAATAAGGTTAGATTTAGATTAGATCTTAGGACTAAATTCCTCTATGAACTATGCAGGTTGTAAGACACTGGAACAGGTTGCCCTTGGAGGTTGTAGATAACCCCCCGGAAATGTTCAAGGTCAGGTTGGACGGGTCTCTGGGAAACCTGCTCTTGTGAGCGGTGTCCCTGGCTGTGGCAGGGGGATTTGGAAGTAGACGATTTCTGAGGTTTCTTTAAACCTAAGCTATTCTATGATTCTGTTATCAGCTTTGAGCCATCTGCTGTGTATAGTCTTTGCTCCAGAGTTTACAAGGTAACTGTTAAATGTGGATGATTAAAGTTTTGGAGCAGTGTAGTCTCATTGAAACAATCTGTTCCTCAACCACAAAACCTCCTACTCACTCATTCACAGATTTGCCAGCACTTGGGTCGCATTATCTCAGGTAGAAATGACATAGTGCTTTGCATCACATGTAGCCCCCACAGGCACCTTGTCATCCCTGTTGTTGAATGAGTGATGTCACTGTAATAGGAAAACATCTCAGTTGAGGAGGACATCTTCCACTCAATATGATGTGTGGGAATGCTATAACTTTGAGTTTGAGTCCTGGCTCAGCTACAGGCTGTGTAACCATGAGAAAATCACTTCAGGACAGCTCCATAACCTGAACCATGGTTAACTGATAAGGCAAAACTGTTCATTTTTTGTTAGGCTTTTTGAAAATGCACACGTAATCAGGCTGTTCACCATCCATGCCTGTAGCTACCACATAACTCTGAAACAAAAGCAGCAAGATGTAGGTGTAGTATCTAAGTGAAGACATTCTGTAGCTGGAAATGCTGTAAAAGATGGGTGACAGAGTTTGTCTACTTAGTGTATTTAAACTGTTAATCATTTGAAACAGGATTTCTGCTCCTACTATCTCGTGTACACAAGCAGTATCTGCTCCAATGGGTTTCCAATCCCCTTAACACAAGCGTAAAATTCTGGTTTCTAAGTTCATAGTCAACAGAAATCCCATACAGACACTTCAGTGACAGTCATGTTTGTGCATGACTCTTAAAAGACAGAATAAGTTGGACTTTCCCATCTGATTCTTCGTGCCCACTCCCTCATCTTTGGTTTCAGTATAATGCAATCTGACAGGTATAGGCTTTAAAGGAATCAAAGTCTTTTCAGACATATAATCTGAAAGTACTCCACCTCAAATATTCATGATTCATTGGTCAAATTTGTCACACCAAAAACTTTTTCATATGACTAATCTGAATATCATTAAGTTCAACCACTGCTCTGGAAATGAGTGTTCTTTCACAGTGCACAGTACAGCCTATGACCTTCAATAGAAAGCCCCTTGTTTGCTTACTCACCATTTCTCTCCCTAATTTCAAGCAGGGGCATGCTCAGTCTTGTAACAGATGCCTAACTCCCATCCTGAGAACAAACTTTCCCCACACCTACCCTTACGAAAAGCCCAGAACTGTCCCAGCCTGGGCCTCTTCTGAGTTAAGTGATTCTGAAACATCATGCTTTTCAGTGGTGTAGGTAAAACCTTGCAAAGGTGAACACTGGAATGCTTTTCATCTAGCATTTGTTATGCTAGATTTGGACCAGAATAATGGTTCAAATTATATTCTGTATCCTTGATGAGCTCTTTTAATAAGAGGATTAATAGTAAGAGTTGGTAAGTTGATGTGTGACTCAGAACAAATTATGATTTCTAGTGTAACTAGAAGCCATACCACTATCATTGAAATCCAGCAACTGTCCTGTGATTCTGATAAAGCAGAGGCTTTCTATTCCAAAAGGAAAGAAAACCAAAGGAAAATGAAAGCAAATGTTTCCATGTCATTACCATTTTTATTAGTACCTAGTGATATATTTCTTATGGTGTTGGATGATTTAATTGTAGAAAAGTGATCTGTTGTAGTTTGAACATATGATCAACCAGGTTTAGGTATGCCTGTTTCATAAATTTGTCAGCTATCTGAGTTTGTACTCAAGAAGAAAAGTTTGGAGTGGGGAAAATAAAAAAGAAAGATAAAAAAAGCTCACTCACTGTCTTGTCCCCTGGCATCAAGCAATACGATCGATGTCCTCTTTATAAGCACATTAATCATTGTCAATAGTTGTGTAACCCCCAGAGTTCTGCTATGTTAATAAGTACAAGACCTAGTAGAAGAGATATCATTGCTCACCTCTGTGTTTGGATGTCATTTAACACCACAGCTCTCATGGCAAATTTTGGATTATCAGTTCACAACTAAATTAGATATTCACCTTCTTCGTAAATAAGTAATGCTGATTAAACAGAGCAGATCTGTCACTATGGGGTAAGTGAGACGGTTGGAGATCCCCATATGTACTCATCTGACATCTTTTCTTAAACATCTTTTCTAGCTGTTAGCTGAGGTGGCAAGGTGGCACTAGCACTTGAAGAAGGTACTTTTCTGTCATTCTTTCTAACTAGCTAATGTTTACCTGAAGCAAAATGTTCTGGTGAGTTGATGGCTAAAGGAAAGTATGATATAAATTCTCCCTTCAGTTCAAGAATGGTTTTCTTTTAAGGTGAGCAGAAGCAGAATGCATAGAAGGAGAATGTATTTTCTAATCTCATTCCAAACACATAATGCATTCATTTTAGAAGATACATAGGTCCAAAAGGACTATGATGTTAGCATTTCTCTGCCACTGTGCACCACTGTGCAATGGCAAAAGGACAAACGTAAGTTAGGAAGTTGAATATTAATGCTACCTGGATTCCAGGTAGACAAATGCCAAAATGATTTTTCTATTGCTTCATTCATTATTTAAAGAAGAAAGAAAAACAACAACATGATGGTGGTGTAACTTAATAAATTTTATTTCACTACTCTGCATTAAATCAATAATTTATGTTCAGTTCTGCCTAGTAGCACTAAAATAAATATAAATAAATAAATAAAAATATACCTGCTCTATACATTCAACTTAAAAAAAAATGGGGGAAAAAATCAGTCTAATCACTTGCCTTTGTACGTTACCTTTAACATGCTGTGTAAAGCAAGGATCCAGATAATCTCACTGACAAATCAGAGCAGACAGGATAATATTCTTTTCTTTAATGGGACTTCACTCTGTCTTCTGAATATACTCCCATATTGAATCATAGAACCACAGAATGGTTTAAGTTGAAAAGGACACCTCCCACTAGACAAGGATTTGCACAGAGTCCCATCCAACTTGGTCTTGAACACTTCTAGGGAGGGGGCAACTAATCAATTTCTGTTCTAAGCTCCAATTAAATCTAGAAAAACTGTTGATTGTGTGCCTGTAGGATAAGGTTACATAAATAGGGGGGAGGAGAAACAGAAAATAGTACAAAATAGAGTGTTTCACAAAACAAAGAACTAAATATGGCCCATTGCCTATTTTGGGAATTTCTCAAGTCAGTAGCTGAAGGGTATTTTGTTTGCCCAGATGCATTTGTAAGACTTTTGAATGAAGAAGACTGTCATTTAGCAGAACACTTATATCCTAGAATAGTCTTTAAAACAAGATGTTGATTTACAAGATTCATGTAAAACAATAACTCAGCCTTCAGTGGCAGATGCAAAGCATCTGAACATCTTTCACATTGAACCTGGTATTGTGCAGTGTTTTGGAGCTGAACAACAGAACAGTTAATTTTCTGCCACAATAGTGTGCTAAAATAGCTTTTTCTCTCGGCTTTTCATTCAGAAGTTTTATCATCTCCTTTTGCCATATCTATTTTATAAAATCAGCTAATATTGTAACATGAGCTCTGGACATACATTAAAAATGGGGGATCTTATTTTGTGAACAGTGAGAACAATACAAGACTAAAACTTGAGTTTGAAGAGGTTGCTTGATTAATTACAAGTGGAGGTCTAAAGAACAGGCTCAGAAAAAGTTTTATTTCATAATTTATTAGAATAAGTGCAATACCAATATAAGAGCAGAAATGCCTGCACCTTACAGTAATATTTTAAAAAAGTTAAAGTACTGTTATGCCATTGCACCTTTGTATCGCCAGGGCACTTTGCACACTTTGAAAACGATCTTGAAAATTTGAAACAGTTTAAAATACAGCTACCCAGTACCAGTACGTGCCACCGTGGCACTGGACTTACAATGAAAAAATATACCAGAGGTAAAGAGATGATTAACTACAACTTTTGGATAAACTAAGAAAAAAGAAATGCATATTCTTTTACTACATAATTATTTAGTTTGAGAAAGACTGTCAGGATTTTTCCTTTTTTTTCACTTTTTTAAAATTTTTTTTTAGCCTAGAAGCTACAAAGGTAGTTAGAGGCACCGAGAACTATTTTTGAAAAGCAATCTAGCCTTTTACCACATAAATCTTATTTACAAGAACAGAGATGTAGGCTCCTGATTCCATTTCCAAAAATAACACATTGGTTCCTTTATTTCAAGATCATTTCACATTACCAGAGAAGCCAAGCATCTGATATGTAATCAATAAATGTGAGCATTTCACAGAAGCAAATTGCCCTCTGAGGAGGAATTGATCTCTAAGCATCATATATTTTAAAATGTTCCATCTTTATGAATAAGAGATGGGAGTTACATCAGAGCAATAAAAGACAGGCTGGAAAAGAAATACTATATAATGAAATGCATTGATGTGTGTACTGTCCTGCTATCTTAACTATATTGGCATACAAAACCACAGTGTTGCGCTGTGTTGCAGCTGAGATTTTCATATGTTCCTTATCACTAAGATGGAAAGTATCAGTAAGTTTATTGTATTTGTGCTTTTCCTTTCTTATTTTACTTCAGCGAACTTCAAAATACTGCTATGTTTCCACACATTTCTAGATACACCGGACTTTTCCGAGGCACATAGAATAACATCCCAGCATCCAAGATTAAATCTTACAAATGCAGAGCTAGGATTTAGATTTTACAGAATAGGGACACACCATTCTGGAAGACTCTTTACTTTTAATGCAGCTTTCCATTAAGTCACAGAACCATTCAATTTGGAAAAGACCCCTTGGATCATCGAGTCCAACCATTAACCCTACTCTGCAAATTCACCCCTAAACCATATCCTCTAACACCACATCCAAGTGACTCTTGAACACATCAAGCTCAACCATGTTCCTGGGCAGCCTATTCCAGTGTTCGACCACTCTTTCTGTGAAGAACTTTTTCCTGGTGTCCAGTCTAAACCTCCCCTGTTGCAACTTGGAGCTACTCCTTCTGGTTCTCTCGCTAATGACCTGTGAGAAGAGACCAGCACCAACCTCACTACAATGTCCTTTCAGGCAGTTGTAGGGAATGATGAGGTCTCCCCTTAGCTTCCTCAAACTAAACGGTCACAGGGGAACAATCACCTCCCTCCTACTACTGGTCACACAGTTTCTAATACAAGCCAAGATGCTTTTGGCCTTCTTGGCCACCTGGGCACACTGCTGGCTCATATTCAGATGTTTGTCAATTAGAACCCCCAAGTCCTTTTCAGTCAAATTAAATGAAGCGAATAACAAGGCACAGTAGCAAAGCTTGTAATTTAAGAATTAAATTGCTAGCACACATGAAGAAACTATGGCATCATTTATCATCAGTCTTTTTTGTATCTTTGAAGATTTTCATCTAATGTGGGGGCTGCCAAAAATAGATTATAAAAATCACCTGCAATTTGAAATCCATCAAATACTTTCTTCTATATATAAGCTTCAGCTCTGGGGATAAAATGGGGACTGTATGAGAGACAGATGGATCTTATTTAAAAGAAAGTGAGCTCTCTCAGAAGCCTACAAGATATAGAAGCCTTAAATTGCAGAAAAAACTTAGTTTTGTACATTGATCCTGCATTGATCCCTAAGCATTCCCCAGCAAAGGTGAACTTAGTCATAGCCTACTATTGATGCTAATGTCTAAAACAAGCAAAATGTGATTTCACTTAATTATGATATAACAGTAAAATACTGCCTGCACCAAACCTGATCCTATTCAACTCATATGCTGCACTTCAAACATGTATGTAGGACTTGTGTGTACCATACGCTACAAAGTCTTTATTTGGCCTACCTGACTAGGGGAATTTTTCCTGAAAGCCTCCTCTTAGATCCACAATTGCCACCCCATCAACACCTGTGAGCACAGGCAGTGGCAATGTTCTTACTAGGAATGATAGGATGAGAGAGTGGTTTAGATTGGAAAGGATCATAAAGATCATCTAGTTCCAACGACCCTGGGCAGGGACACCTCCCACTAGACTATGTTGCCCAGAGCCCCATCAGACCTGGCCTTGAACACACATGACACACCTTGTTTGCTTACTCAGTAACTCATCTCTTCGTACTTGGGAATGCAAACTGAGTAGGAATTAGTAAGACAATTCAGCAAAGACCAGGACATCAGTAGACCAATGCTGGTGGGGACACTTAGCCATAGTGTGTCTGAGAAATTAAGTCAGTATGACAAATGCTCTTTTACTTCTCTTATCCTAGGGAAAAAAAAATAAATCTGTATTTCTGGCCCTGATAGCAGTATCTAGGAAATGTGCAAATGTTAAAGAACCTGGGATTGGTAGCTGCCTTCCTTCATTACGGACTTTTTGGGGCTTTCCCATTCAACACTTAGAGCCATTTTTTAACTTGTTTGTCATGGAGAACTTACAAGGTCCTGGGCTGGGGTAAAAGAGATCACTCCAGCAAGGCTGGTGGGTTTAGGTTGTCACACTCAAAGGTTCAGACCTGAAGCCTGAACAAAAAGCAAACTCCTTCTTTTATTTTCTTAGTGAATTCTCATGCTGTGCAGAATGGCCTGTCTTTGGGGATGTGTAGTATGTGTTTTATTCACTCTTTCTTCAGTGTGTCCTTTTCCGTACAGCACTAGACGTATATAAGTCACGTGTACATAAACTGTCACAATCTTGTGCCTGACTATAAAATCTAAAACATATTGAAGAGAAACTAAATGAGTTTCTCTTAAGAGAAACTTTCAATAAGAAAGTTGGAAAATTGGGGTTTTTTTATCAGAGTAACAAAGCCACAGTGCTTTAACAATGCTTAAAAACTATTTGGGTTTGACTCAATGCTGTGGTTCATTTAAAATGCAATATTTGCTATGGATTCAGTGTCGTTCCTATTGATAGTTACAGGGAAGGGTGCTTTTGTGTTCACACAGGCACGGTGGGATGGCCTGACAGGACGCATTACCTTCAACAAAACAGATGGCTTACGGAAGGATTTTGATTTGGACATTATTAGCCTCAAGGAGGAAGGAACAGAAAAGGTAACCAGATCTTTTGTAAAACCATGACAAAAAGCTAATTTGACAGGGGTGTAGGCAAGTTCAGTCTCCTCAGCTTAAATCTCCTGTGCTTAGGGGAAAAAACAGTATTCGCAAGACTATTTAAATCAAAGTTAAAATACAACTACTAGGATCTTTTATGATTTTAGAATGTGTACCTTGCATTTCAGGGTATGGAATAGGAATCTGGGAGCAGCAATCATTATTTGAATGGAAATAATTAGTTTAAGTGCACATTACCTTCAGTTGTTGCTGCTGTAACTAGATATGGTAAATTCATATATACTGATAAAACCTAGACCTGGCTTAGATTTTTAATAAATGTGACATCAGGAAGAGAGGAAAGAAGATCCTTGAGTAACAATCTCAGTGAGAGTTGAGATATTAAATATTCTTCATGTCTGTGAGATGAGATTAGTTCTTTTTCCCATGTCCTGGCTGTTAGTCAGCAAACACAGGCTCCAAATGGACACCACATGGCTCCCTCCACCACCACTTTGGAGATGGCTGCTGTGGGTGTCCAAAGATCCCTAAAACACGTAACACCACTGTCTGCTTGTCCTTTGCTTTATGTACATGGGCTTGACTCTGTATGATAATTGCTGATGGGTTAATCGAGACTTTACATGTAATTGCTCCCACAGAGGTCTCCAGACTGGTTCTTTTTTCATTTTTAATCAGTGCTCTGTTTATTTTTTTTGTACCAAGGCTGCTGGCGAGGTTTCTAATCACTTATATAAAGTGTGGAAAAAGGTTTGTACACAGACAGTGGCGCAAAAAACCTTTGGGCTGGGTCTTCAGACTCATCCTTCGGTTTTGATAGTGACTCTTATATTGCAGTTTAGAGACAACAGTCTATTTGAGACTATAAATTTTTCTGGTAGAATAAATTGCATCCCTTGAGGCACTGTAGTTCCAAATAGTAAAATAAATCTTGGCAGGATTCAACTTTTTGACCAATTTTAGGAAAAAAATATTATTTTATTTCTTGGGAAACGTGCTTTTCAACTCTTTTGAGTAGAGTTTTGTGACTGCAGCAAAAGCAGTCCCCAGCTATTATCCTTCCTGATTCCCCTCTGGAGGTACAACTCATGGTTGCCATTCTGTAAAGAGAAGTAACAATTGCAATCACCATGTTTAAAGAGTACTAGAGTCTCAAGATATACAATTACTATAACACTTGGGGTTATGCTTTGTGCAGATCCTATTACTTCCCACCCCTTTCACATACTCAGCTTAAAAAGTTTTTTGGTTTGCATTGTTTTGGAAGAATTGTAATGCTACAGAGTAGACCAGTGTAAAGAATCCCACAGCATTCTTTTTGTGTTCTTGCAAAACACACACTTAATAACCTTGTTTTAATCTTCAGGGAATCAGGCTAAGGCACAAATGTCTCTTTTCCCTCATTACTGGTGAATAGATCATCCTTCCTGACATGTGGAAGGCTATTGAACCAATCTCTCCTTTGACTCTAGGCATTTTGTGTTCTGCTGAATTGATTTAAACCAAATTACAATTGGTTCAAAACACAGGCTTATTGAGAAGACCATGTGACACCTCTCAAGCTTGTCACTAAACTGCAGTAAATCCCCCAGACTTACCATAGTGATGTACTACCTTGACCTCATTCTTCCAGTGCCCCTCTGACCTTCTCCATCACTCTAATCAAGGTTGACCTGTAGTGTCATTCTCTTATCCAGACATAGAGTGGTCTCCTGGTGTATTTTGTATGCACTGTGAGTGTGTTGCTCCATGTTCTTCATGGTTGTTTTCCTCTTCCCTGCTGCCAGACAATAGTAGCACATCAAGTCAGAAACAATGAGCAGACCAACTTTTGAACAACTCAGCTACCCTGTTTATTTACTGTTTGCTGACACACACTATCATAATATCCAACATTTTATTTCCTGTGTACTTTCTAGATCAGTTTCCCAATCCAGTATAGCTTTGGAAACAAAGGGAATTACATAAATGTTTGAAAAAATAATTTTTAAAAAATATGTGCCTATCCCCACTAAGCATACCTTGGAAAAAAAGGGCTTGTGAAAGCAAAAACAATGGCATCCAGGGACACAGACCCTTAGTTTGCTTGAATGATACAGTTCTTAACCCAAGTCCACACTCACTGATCTACTAGGTACAAAGGATGCTCCATTTCTGCTTCAGATAACAACAGAGGAAAAAGAGTGCAGCCTGGGTCTGAAATTACTTAACACCTAATAGCAGATAAAGACCTTCAATACACAGGACAAGTTGGTGGGTTTTGTCTTCATCTAACTTGTCAGTTTCGCTGGCAACCCCAGCAGGGAGGATCTGAAAGCTGATCCCTCCTGAGTAGAGCTGAAACATACTGGCAGAGCAGTGCAATGATGTGAAGAGCTCTGCAGGTGACAATATCAGTCCCCCAAACCATCTGTTTGATGATCTCCACAAGTGTCCAATACAAGCCAAATTGCCTGAGCCAGCTCCTTTCCTGGAATTTTCTCATATCAGCCCTTGATCACACCATGCATATAAATCCAGAGGCAAAAATACTTCAAGACGTGTTCAAGCGGTATTTATATTAAATAAATATTTATCTGAGTAAATCAACATGGTTATAATTTCTGCCTTCACAATGTGTGTATCCAAATCCACTGAAATCATGAAGATCCTTCCTTTGAGGCTTTGGATTGGACATTAAATACCGTAATTCTTCGCTATCTCTGGGGCTAGAAAGGAATTTGCCTTGGCAATTTACATTTACTGAACAAATACTGATCAGAGCAAGAAGTGCTATCGCCTTACTAGTGCTGTCATATATAGTAGTCAAGAAATGACAGAACAATCTTTGCAAACCTGCTCCGTCAATCTGCTCAAACATATATATTTAAGCTTTTGCTATGTTGTATTGAAAGAGAGAGGTCCTGCCATCCTGCCACACCTTTCAGCTGTACCATTTATGAAATTTTAAATAGATACTTGACATTTTTTAGCAGGAAACAAAGTCAACATGTTCCACTTCTGTAGCAAATTGGCTAATACATCACCATATTGGCATACCTTATATTCTTTTAGCTTATTGATTTTCATCTGCTTTTAAAAGGGCAGTATATTCCTTGTGTTTCCTAAATCAGCGATTTGATGTTGCTGCCTTAATTAGACCTACAGCCTTTTCCTTTCTCTAGCATATCGTACTGCTGGTGTCTCTTTTTGTGGTGACTAGATCCAGTTCATTCTTCCTATGTGGTGAAGGTTTAGAGAACCATTGTGGCCAGGAAGCCACTCACCCACTCTTTCTGTGCAGATTGGGGTTTGGAACTCATACAGTGGCCTTAACATGACAGACAGCAACAAAGACCGATCGACCAACATCACGGATTCCTTGGCTAACCGGACGCTTATTGTCACCACCATTTTGGTAAGTCTCACTGGGAGGAGGTGGCTCCATCAGCTTCAGTGTAGATACAGGGATACCTGATGGTGAGTTGTAGGGCTCTCTGTGATCACCTCCACTCTGCACTCCATGACTCGCTTCTCCCATACGAAACAATGCTTTGTTAAACTAGCCTGTTTTCAATAATTTTTATTTATTTGTTTATTTCATGTATTAAAATTGACACAATCATCTATTGATTCGAAAATAACTCAGAGCCAGTGAAAGACTCCCAGGAACCTCTGCCTCTAAAATTGTTTAACTTACTTCAGTATTTAGGATGAACCCTGAATACTTCTCTTCCCAGAAGACTAGGCTTTGTAATCAGTGCTTACATATCCTTCCTTTATACTGAAAATGAGCTGAAGAGGGCTCAAAGAAAGCAGTAGAGCTCTTTTGCCACATTATACTGCAGAAACCTGCTTGTGCAGGTCATCTTCTATACAAAAACCTTTAAAAAGAAATGCAGTGAAGTGCTTCTCAATCTACCAGTGTGTTCATTCTCTTATGTGAATACCTGCTCAACTCACAGCTATTTTGTACATGTTCAGATCTTTTTCTTAAATAAAGATTGATTTCTCACAGAATATAAAGTCTATGGTTTCCCCTTATGGTTCTTTCTCTGTTATTCAGGTTTCTTTCTCTTTCACTATCCCTATCTTCCAGATATCCCTGAGCGTGGGACAATGTAGAGTACAGATATTGGTCTGATTTTGCAGTTGCTAAGCACTACTTCAATTAAAGCTCCTGGGGGCAATGAATGGTCTATTCCATGGAAAATTTAGGTCCTTATCACTAATTGCTTCAATCAATTTGTTAACACACCTAAACCCAGCATTTAATGGACGTGGTAAATTACTGGTTTCCATATAATTGCAATCCATTTATAAAACATTTATATCACTTAGAGAAACTCATATAATCTGAAACAAACCTCATTGCTGTTTCTACATGTCTACTGTCTTTTTCTGTAGGAAGACCCCTATGTTATGTACAAGAAGTCTGACAAGCCCCTGTATGGAAATGACAGATTCGAAGGTTATTGCCTGGACTTACTAAAGGAGCTATCAAATATTTTAGGCTTCATCTATGAGGTCAAACTAGTTTCTGATGGTAAATATGGAGCCCAGAATGACAAAGGAGAGTGGAATGGAATGGTCAAAGAACTCATAGATCATGTAAGACTGAATCCTTCTCTTTTATTATCTTTTCACCTGTGGTATTTTATATGAAGCCAGCCCAAATGTGAAGTTTGCTGTAGTTCTCAGTTTTTTAGAGCCACTGGTCTGTCTTTATTGCCAACTGTCAGAGCAGGAAATCGCATCAATACATCTGAACCAACAGCTTGCACATTTTGGAGGGAACCTCAATCTGCAGTGGGGCCGCAGGCACTGTCCTAGCATGGCTCCTGCCCATCCTTCATCTACAAACTCCAACAGCAAAGGCTGAGTTTCCAGCTCAATGCTCTCCTGTGGCAGCCTTTGATCTGTCAATGCAGCTCCTGCCCAGGTGCTCACTCACAGCCTGCATCACTGCACGGGACCAAGCCCTGTGACCTTGATGTGACTACCTCTGCTAGACACATCAAAGTCACAAATGCCTCTCCACCTGAAAAATTATGAAATAGAGTATTGTGTACTAGACAACACCCTTGCAATGTTAACTTTTGTCGTGCACTTTGTATTTATAGTCATTTGTAGTTTTTAATACTCAGGGGCAAAACTGGAGGAATAGTACTGTGTTTGCTGAATATGAAAAAGAATACTTTTCCATTTGTGCTTTCAGAAAGCTGACCTGGCTGTTGCTCCTCTCACTATCACCTATGTAAGAGAGAAAGTAATTGATTTTTCCAAGCCCTTCATGACACTGGGAATCAGTATTTTGTACCGGAAGCCCAATGGGACCAACCCTGGTGTTTTCTCCTTTTTAAACCCTCTTTCTCCTGATATTTGGATGTACGTTCTCCTAGCCTGCCTTGGAGTCAGTTGTGTCCTCTTTGTCATTGCAAGGTAAGTCAAAGACATAGTTTTAGAGGCCCCCACATTAACTACATCTGCTCCCACAGGTGTTGCATAGGCTCTGGGAAGTAGATGTAGTGTAATACAATCCTAAAGAGTTTATCTGGTCCTAAAACTCAACACTCTAGAAAGTCTGTTGGTATTTTCACATTGGCACTGCTATCAGTTTTATGTATTGCAACATGATGAGCTTTTACTTTCCTTAGCAGCTAAACAGAGAAATAGCCAGTGAAATGTGTCAGCCTTTCTGTGTCAGTACACACACCTCAGCAGAGTAGATGCTGGAAAGCAGTTTACATTACTTGCATGTAGGCAATTCTCATTTCCACTAACAGTGTGTACAATTAAAAGGTACAAAGGAGGATTTGGGCAAATGTTTGCTGAGGGATCTTAATTAGTTCAGCTAATTTCTCCCTGAAAATGCAGGATAACATGGCTAGGAACCTGAGGGGACAATCTGTAAGGTGAAGGATACAACTTTCTCCCAGTACTGCAGGGTGAGATACACCCTGCCTGTTAGTGGCAGGCTCCCAGGGATGTCCCTACTCAAAAGCAGCAGGAAAGAAGCACTTTTCAAATGAAGGCAAAGCTCATAAAGTTCTCAAAGACAGATGTGCCACAAATTTTCTGTGCCAGTAGACCACATGTACAGAGGGTCTCTCTATATCCTTACCATTGAAATTTACCTCAAAAACTCTAGACAGCTGATATGGTTTCACAGACAGAATACATGCTACTTATTTTAGCCTCAGAGACCAATGACCACAGCCTAGGAGTCAGTTGCTCTAGAGGTCTGAGCAAGCACAAACAACACGTAAAAGAAAATTAACTTAGAAATCTGTCAGACAAACTGGTAATTTGAGGCATAGTTTTTTTCTACATTCCTGAAGAAACCTGGACTCCAGACTGCCATAGTTCTCATCCTTTTCTTAAGACAGTGGCCTTGGAATTTCATTTTCAACTCTGTTTTATGCCATCCTACCCTTATTTTTTCCTTTTTATAATTTAAAATATAAATATTTCTATTAGTACTACCCAAAGATTCATATTTTGGTTCTAAGGATCCCTAATTAGGCCTTTCCTACCCCTGTTGTGTATTGTTTTGCATATACAATGCATTTCACATTAATAAAGTCAATGGAAAATAGCCTGAGGAAATATTTATAGAATGAAATATAAGAACTGATGTATCATTGGAAGTCTGTACATTTGCATCACAGAAAAAGTAAAGGAAATGCTGCAGTTTTTACTGAAAATGATGGATTTCAACTTTAAGCAGCCAGTAAAAAGTATATATTCTGTAGTATACATTCACGTACCTCATTCAACGGTCACAAATTATTGAAATCTAAATCATTAACTCTGATAATATAGCACGTTGGGTCTGACTTTCACTTCTGTGTGAGTCAGATCAAATTAAGCTGTTGCTGCTTTCCTCCAATTCACTGTTTCCTTTTAATTAAAAGATGCAGCCCTGAAAAGGCTTTACTCACACAAGAAGTTCTGCTGAGGGTGGCTGACCACAGACTTGTATTTCTCAGTGGTCCACTGAACAGCCGAGTGGACAGCCTATGTGAACACTGTGCCTGTTTGAATATTTCTATGCTAGTACCAAACTACAGGAATTTGCTTTTTCCTTCAAATGTCAAGGAAGAGAATGTAAAGAAGAAGGTGAGGTCATGGGTTCACTTCTTAGTGTTGGCCCTAGGTTAAAGAGAGGGTTTATCCATCTCTGGCAGCTATGGGACTGTGTGCAATTAGTCATGACTTCCCACAAGCTCTTGTAGTGGCTCACTGTACCATAAATAATAACTCCTACTGTACACAAATCATGATCTCATTCATGACTAATATTAAGTCTGCTCAACTGTGACAGACTGACTTTTCTACAGTTGTGTGCCAAGACTAAAAATATCGACAAGCCTCTCTACCGCAGAACAGGCAGAAGGAAAAATAAAGCGTAAGTTATCCTTGGTGCTCTTATTTTTTAAAAATCACAGCATCAGATTTGCACGAATAAATAAGCCACAGGGTCTTCTGTCTGTTCACAGAGCTCTCTACATGCAGAAGTGCAACCAGGATCATACAAGTTAAAAACACAGTGCTCACAGATCATTTGCTTTTCTTCTCTGGCTATTAAATATTGCTCCCAAATCACAGTGAAGCCCTTGGACAAACATATAGATTCTCCATGTGTAACTGTGCTCCATTTTGTTTCCAAAATCTTTCTAAACAGCATAAATTCCAAGAGCAGCATGACTAATGAAGTCTGATTTCCCCACAGAGTTCTGTCTCATGGTGAATAGTGATTGCCAATTGAAGTTTGTTTGTCTGTTTGTTTGCTTTCCCTGCAGCTGAAGGATTTATAGGGGATCTTTCCCATGTGGGTTAACTGACATATAATGAGTTGTGAGATCACGCTGCAGCTTCTCTTCTAGTGGGGCTATTACTGCAATATTTCACAACACTTGCTGGAGCGTAATAATCTCCAAGGCTTTTGTGTCAAATGTGGCTAAAACTAGCTAAAAAGCTTGCGTGTCATCCAAGGGAGAGACCACATGCGTTCGCAACATGCAGCACAAAAATGGACTTGTAACAACTTAAATCTATCCTTTTTCTGACTGATTGACTTTTTTCTGATGCTAATGCTTTTTTTTTGGACTGCTGACTGAAAGCAGCACCTAATCAGATTGCATCTACACAGGCTGAAGAAGTATCACAAAGTTGTAATTTACTTTATAGGTTTTAATTTACCCCAGGAAGTTTAGCCACTCTTGCGCTCCATACCTAGACCTGTTCACACCTCCAAATACATCAAGATTTCTGTAAGAGCTGCCAGACGTTTCATCAAATCCTGGTTAGATTTATTTTAAGAACCTCAGGAAGCATTCATTTTTTAAGCCTGCCACAGTAAATTAAACAGTTACCAGAATTTTGACATTCGTTCACAGAAGACAAATACTTGGAAATAATTTTCATAGACTGGGATAATCTTCCTGATATCTTTTCAGGATTTTTAGCAGCTGAAGTTGTTATCACTGCAAAGGATTACAGACTCGGGAAGCTCACTTACTAAGTAGTGAATGAATGAGGAAGATGCTTTCTCCCAGCCTTTTTCTTTACTGCTATTGCTGTATCAATGACGGTAGAGCTAGGCAGCTGAGGTGACCACCACTGGTGAATAGCTATGGCTGAAGGCGTGAAGAGGCTGAAAACCAGGGGCCAGGAAGTCGGAAGGCCTGAGCACTGACTGAGTAGTCAGTAACTCTGAGTAAGCAGAGCTGTTTGTACTTCATTTCCTAAGTTAATACTCAGGGACCCTGGGGGTAGACGCTCAACATAGAACCTCTCCACTTCTTTGACAGTTGGCAGCCCAGGCAACTTCTGGGTTCTAATTCCTGGTCTCTTGTTAGGGATGTGATTCCCCATGTGTGTACAAAATGAGCTGGTAACGATTTTCTACTAAAGAACCATTTCTTCACATTTTTCTAGCATAAATTCGAGAACACAGAACTGGCTGATTACTTTTCTTTTAACTGGTATATCCAGAACTGTTGTATCTTGAACCTGAATACCACGTCTATTATCACTAATTTTAATATTTTCATACTAGAGATGGTAATATTGTGCAGCTCATGGCATCCTAAGCTGCAAACCATTTCAATTAGTGGGTTCATTATTATCAGCGTTCATTACTTCAGCTAAGCAAGGCACTCTGCTTGCAACCGTGCATAAATTTAATGCCTAATTATGTTGTCGAGACAGTAATTAAAATGTATTGGCATGACATTGTCAATTAAAGCTATATTCATAAACTTCATGAGAATGTATGCAGCAAGCCACACAGCAGTGGCAAGCAACAGCAGACAAAGTACCTTGGGGGAAAACATAGCTCTGCTAAGGACTGCAGAGCAGAAGAGGCATGGTCTGCAGTTGCAGGACCATCTGAGGGGAATAAAATTCTTCCATTAAGGGCAATCCTCTGCATCTTTCTTGCCCAACAATGCCGCGAATGCATGCCTATGGCTTTTGGGCATTGCAACTGCTCCTTAATGTCTTCACATGACTGGTGGCCTTTTCTTCTGCTGCCACAGCATCCTCATGCAGGGAGAGAATGCGCAGCATCCAACATTTCAACTGCATACTGCTAACTGTGGTTGCCTTAAGAGGGTTGCTACTCCATCATTATTTTCTGAACACTCTACCAGGGAAGAGCTACATGGCTTCCAGTTGTTACTGGGCCTCTGCAAATGTGTGTCTGTCTGTCTAACAGCAATACAAGCAGGGAAGCCATGGGGTGTTGCAGCAGTCTCACCTTTTAGGGCTCTGACCCAAGAGCGGGAGGAGTGAGGGAGTAGTGCTGTGCTCGATCCAGAACTGTGGAAATGGCTCCTGGCATTGTGCTGCTGCTGCTCCGCAGATTGCTCGAGGCAGCTGTGAGATACCCTACAGACAGCCCTTCAGCTAAGGTTTTCTTGTTCTTGTTACCTTCATTAACCCCCTCACACTGTGTGTACTCTATTTGATGTTCACAGATTGTTTTTGTTAACTGCCACAGGTTTACACCATATGAATGGTATAATCCCCACCCGTGCAACCCAGACTCAGATGTGGTGGAAAACAATTTTACTTTACTAAACAGTTTCTGGTTTGGAGTTGGAGCTCTCATGCAGCAAGGTACACCGGTCACACTTCGTTATCGCACACGTCCCACAGTCTGCTCAAGGGCTTCTGTGCTGGTAAACTCCACCCTCTGTTAATACAACATATACTGTAAAACCCGATCTCAAAAACTAAGTAGTAGAAGAAAGGAAGAAAATGATGTGATGCTGCAGCTGGGGGCAGGCAGAGGAGGTGAACCCATGAAACCCAGAATAGGGCTGCAGCAGGAGGAAGGAGGGAAAGCGACTGAGGGAAAGGGAAGAGGACAGGGACACATCGGAGTTTCTGGAGCTGAAATGTAAAACATTCACACGAGGGACGTGAAGTGCTTTATGCTGAAGTTGAGAGGTTTGGCAAGAAAAATGTTGGGCTCCATCCCAAAGGAAACAGCGACAGCCTTAGCTACCATAAAAAACTGTAATAACTGCCAAAAAATTAAAGAGATGCTCTTTCTCCAGAAGGGTTGTTAAGTTTGTTGGCACTTGTCAAACAGTATGTTCAAAACCACAACCAAACCTTTTTTTCATGCAGGTATGAGTCCTATCCCTTTGCAAATGCATCCAACCCTAGAAGCATTAACTAAACTCATCCACAGGTCCCTGTTGTTGCTGATTTTGGAAGCAGCTGACATTTTACTCAGTTGACCAGGAAGGGCAGTGAAGCTTACTCCATATGGGAAATCAAACACATATGTCTACTAAGCACAATTGTTTATGGCATGCATGTTCTAAGGTTTCCAGTTAAATCACTACTCACCAAAACTGAGGTCCAATGGGAAGAATGAAAATATCCTCTGACAAGCATTTTGACTTGAATCAAAGCTTGGTTTTATTAGAGCACTAGTATATTGATAGAATGTAGACCTTCCTCACAGTAATTACTTTGAAGGAAGTTGGAAGAGGAGAAAGAGCTGTCCTGTTTTGCTTTTTTTTTCTATTTGTTTTGGTTTGTTTTTCTTCCAACTGATCAGTAAAATGCAGGCTGTGGTTTTACAGTATCAGGCAGGTGTGTGTACCTAACTGTGGTTGCCCTGTGTGTGAAAGTGCCCCAAGACACTGTGTTTCAATGTACTGCCATTTTTGGAGTTTACCATCATCCACAGCAAACTGTGGGATGCAGTGTCTGCTCGTTACCACTACCTTGGGTACATGACAGTCAGCCCCAACCAGACTCTGCTTGTCTTCCAAGAAGATTAAAAACCAAAAAGAAAAAAAAAAAAAAGAAAGAAAGAAACAAAGAAAGAACAAACATTTGTAAGGCAACACAAATGTTTAATGTTTCCATGTACAGACTTGTGGTGTGTGTGGTTGCAAGTGCATCATTGTTAATGTGAAGCGTTTGAATGTGAGTGAATTGTTGTGAAACTCTGCATCTAGTGTTACACTCTTTCTTGTTGGCAGCAGCTGCTTGTTATGCTTGATTAGAAGTCACTTGTTATTAAATTTTAAAATGTGATGATCAGACTTTCTCTTTTCTACAGAGCGTGAGCAAAGTCTGGATCAGGATTGGCTGTCATGTCTGCCATAAAAAGGCACTAGAGAGACTTCAGCAAGTATTGTCTCTGACCCCAAGTCTTGCTAGCAACATTTTTATTTAGACATTACTTCCCCTGTTTTTCCCTTGAAGGTTTCAGACGTGTTATGCATACTCTGAAAGCATCCAAACAGGGCACATTTCATCCAATTCATTCAAAGAAGCTATCACTTTCAGAAAGCAAAGCTATCCATCAGAACCCCAGTTGAGCTAAGCAATGGGTTAGACCAAGACTATCTGGTTAAGGAAAATGCTTAGGGTGAAGCCAGTGAGCCTGGAGCATATATTGATGCCTATTGCTGAAATCAAAGCCCTCAACTTGGTGAACATGGAATAATGAGACTGATTCAAAGAGATGCTGGACCCATTTGATTCATCTGGGAGCAGAGTGTGATCAGCACCTCACAAAAGCAAAGCAGTAGCTCACTGCATAATTAATAGACTGTGGCATTTTGAGTTTAACTGAACTGAGTATGTTATGTTATTTTTTCCTCACACAGGAGGTTTGGCATCTCACTCCACAAATTCAGCACACAGGGCTTCTCTGCCTATGCTCTTGTCCCACTGTAAGGCAGCACTGGCATATTTCACAGTTGCTTGTTAAGGGATCAGTAAGGTATCTGGCTATTAAGCATTACTGGGATGTAGATGTCAGACCTAGGTATTGCGACAGGATCCAACTGTAGAAATAGTGTTATTATAGCTGTCCCAGCTTAAAAGAAATAATACCTTCACGATTACTTGAATCAGCAGTCCTATGAGCATCTTTTGCAGGTCAAGCCCAGCTTAGAAATAAACACACACTTTTCCTGAGAGCAACAATACAAAAGCATTTCATTGTATTAAAAAAAAAATGTAATCTGAAAAGCAAGAAAGTACAACAGACCACAAACCAGAGAGCTACACATCTTGAAACTAGTACATTTGGACTCAAGAATTTCAAGTGAGAGTGTTTGCTTTTAGACCACTGGCCTAATTTGAAATCCGTGCGGTACCAGGGCTGTGCAGGGCTGCACAGACAGAGCATCTGCTCTTCAGTTTGGCAATTCCATCAACCTACTCAAACCCCTGGGCTACATTTAGCTTTGACCTTTAAAAGACATGTCTATATGTTTGCAAAGCTAAGTTAAATCTGTTTGCTAGTTATCTGGAAAGTTTTTACCCTTTCCAACTTTGTGCCCAAAGTCACATTCAGAGTCTGTGCAATGTCTGACAATGTTCATGGGAGTGTGTTTAAATTTCTTACAGAAATAATTAAATAGCTGTGGAGAGAGAATCTGTCAATATTTTGCCAGCAATAGAAATGTTTGCAGCGTCAAAAACTTTATGTGCTGTGATTTCCATTTAAAGGCTCTTAAGTATTTTCTTAAGTCCATCCTTCATCAATGACCTAATTATGCTTAAATTTGAAGTCAAAAGCATTCAAGAGGCTAAGCACTTCACTGAACCAGATCCTTGAGTCCCACACAGTGAGCTAAGTTCACATCTGGGAAAATCAGCACAAAATTGTCACCAGAATGCATAAAAACAGATGTGTGGGTTATGTGTGGTTTACCTGATCTGTTTAGAAGTCACTTTGGTTCTCTTAACGTTCTATTCTTTGGGGTTTTATAACAATGGCAGACCATTTTGATAATGTAGGTGTGATGTCAAGGCAGCACTGCTAAAACTTTTTCAGCAATAGTGAGTGTTAAATACACTGTCCAAAACTTTGTGTGGACCTGTAGATCCAGAGTATGTCCATTCACACGCAGAATTTTCAAATGTAAACCACATGTTTGTAATTAGACATGTTTTGCATTTTGAGCTCAGGTTCACACAGGCAGTTGAGCTCTTTGGAACCATATTGAAACCCCTATCTCTGAGTAGGTGTGTTGGTTGGATACCCAGGACAAGTTTCTTTTGTAAGGTATTTCTGCTAGGTAGCTTGTAAGCAGTACAGCACTCTACTAAAGACCCCTGGTTAAAAATTTCATTAAAGTATACTGGAAAAATAGGATTCAGGAAATGGACAAAACCACTAGCATAGCTTGCGTGAATGTAATAGGTTAATGTCATAATGATCATTAGTTCAAGGATGCAATGGGGCTTAGGCCCAAGGATAATTCCATTTGTCGTGTTTCATGGCATACATCCCCTTCACAGTGTGTTACCATTATAAATGTTAGCTGTGCATCTGTGAAATTACTGTTTAAATCATTTTATCATACTGCAACTCATAAACGCATTCTGTGCCTCACAACAGTCTGTGGTATCAGGAGAGGCATCTTTCAACATCATTTTAATGTGATTGTTTTGATGATATTGTAACAGGATCAGAGCTGATGCCCAAAGCTCTTTCTACCAGAATAGTTGGAGGAATATGGTGGTTTTTCACCTTAATCATAATCTCATCCTACACTGCCAACCTGGCTGCCTTCCTTACTGTGGAGAGGATGGAATCCCCCATTGATTCAGCAGATGATTTGGCAAAGCAAACCAAGATTGAGTACGGGGCTGTTAGAGACGGATCAACAATGACCTTCTTCAAGGTAAGTGTCACCAGCCAGCTCTGTACAGTCGGACTGACTCATGGCCCTTCAAGCAACACATGGTGAAGCGGAATCACATTTGAAAGGATTAGTGTAAAAGGTAAATACATCACTTGGCCAGATTCATAGTGGGTCCTTCAGTAATATTAATGTAGAATATACAAGATTTCCCTCCCAAGACATACAGAGAAATAATCTGATGCTGCTCTGTTGGAGGGGCAAAAACACCTGCCTGTGAGGGAAGCAGGGTATAGGCCTAGGTACATTCTCTTCCAGGTTGCTTCTCAGGGTGGGATCTTAGCTTCTTCCAGCCACTTGGCTAAAATCAACTCTCAATGTTATATTTGCACTGCAATACTATTGCAAGTAGTCAAAATGGAAGCTTGTTTGTCCCATTCTAAAAACTATTTGTGATCATTATGCAGACTATTAATATACAGGCTACATAAACACATGAACAAATCTGTAAGTAAAAGACCATTTTCTGTGGCTAATTGCTTTGTAAATAACTGCATTCTTCAATTTTTCCCCACTACTGGCATTAATTACATACAAAATGGGTCAATCTCATAAAATGTCAACGTAAAAACCAACAAGTTATAAATATAGCATACATGCACAAAAATACTGTGACAAATAGAATTAATTAGCAGCATATCGGTAGTCCCAGCAGGGTAGTTAAGCGCTGAATGAACCAGTATTGCACTTTCCACTGCAGCATCTAAGAACGGTCTTGACAGATAGTCAGAGATGCAGTGCCTTTGAAGATACACTATGGGGAAGCTGCACATGGGGTGAAATAACAATTGTGCCTCACACAGGCTCTCTCCCCTGCTGCTCCAGCCCAAGCCCTCTGCCCTGATATAACCACAAGCCCCTATGCTTCTGCATGAGATAAAGTGCTTACATATAAAAGGGATCTTGCTTGAAGTATTTAGGTTATCTCTCAAAATGAACAACGCTCATCAAGGATGTTTCAATCATGTAATAGATCTGGTGGAAGGATATCCCTGCTGGAGCTGTCAAAGGTGAACTGCCCTTGTAATGGCTCTCCTGTGGCTGAATAGAAATGTTTCAGTGCTGAAAGAAAGGCACAAACTACAGTATTTTTCAGAGCCTTGTTACAGTCAGTTCTTAAAAAGATGAGCTAATGTTTCTGGGAACTACAAGCCTGTCAGTCTAACATCAGTAGTAGGGAAGCTTATGGAACAGGTCATCTTGAGTTCCATCACACAGCACTTACAGGACAACCTAGTCAGCACGGGCTGAGAAGTGTGTCCTGCCTGAATGGATCTCCTTCTACAACAAGAAGACTCACTTAATGAGTGGGAGAACTGTGGACATTGTCCACATGGACTTTAGTAAAGCTTTTGACACTCTTTCCCACTGCATTCTGCTGCAGAAACTTGTGGTAGAAGGCTTGGATAAAAAAATGGCTGGATGGCCAGGCACGAAGAGTTGTGGTGAATGGACCTAAAGCCTGTTAGCATCTGGTCACAAGTGGTGTTGCCTAGAGCTCAGTATTTGGGCCTATTCTCTTTAATACATCTTTAATAATGATGTGGATGAGGGCATTGAGTGTACCCTCAGTAAGTTTGCAGATGACACCAAGCCAGGCAGTTGTTGATTTTGTTGTGGGTAGGGAGGCTCTACAGAGAGGTCTAGACAGGTTGGGTCAGTGCGCCAGGGTTAATTGTAAGAGGTTCAACAAGGCCATGTGCTGGGTCATGTACTTGAGTCACAACAACCCCATGGTAGGCTACAGACTTGTGGATGTGTGGCTGGAAAGCTCTATGTCAGAAAAGGATCTGGGGCTATTGACTGACAGTCACCTGAACATGAGTCAGCTGTGTGCCCAGGTGGCCAAGAGGGTCAATGGTATCCTGGCTTGCACTAGAAATAGAGTGGCCAGTAGAAGTAGGAAGTGATCATCCACTGCATTGGTGAGACTTCAGGCTTCATCTTGAATATTCTGTTCTCTTCTGGGCCCCTTACTACAAGAAGGACATTGAAATACTGGAGCATGCCCAGAAAGGGGTGATGTGGCTTGTTGAAAGTCTAGCGCACAAGTCCTATGGGAAGTGGTTCAGGGAGTTGGGGTTGTTTAGCCTAAAGGAAGCTGAGGGGAGACCTTTCAGCTCTACTGCTACCTAGAAAGAAGTTAAAGTGAGGAGGCATCAGTCTCTTCTCCCTGGTGGAAAGCAAGAGAACCAGAAGAAATGGTCACAAACTGCAGCAGGGGAGTTTTAGGTCGAGCATTAGGAAGAATTTCTCTACTGAAAGGATTATCAAACATCGGAACAGGCCATCCAGGGCAATGGTGGATGTAGTGCTGAGGGATGTAGTTTACAGGTGACCTGGCAGCGCTGGGTTGGAAGTTAGACTTGACGGTCTTAAAGGTCTCTTTCAACCAATGAGATTCTGTGATTCTGTGATTACATTAAGATGTGCCGGGAAACCCACCTGGAGATATTTCTAGAAACCACGTGAAGCAAGTTCCAAGTTCTTATTAGCAATTTAATACAGGAAAAAGCAACTGTGAGTCCTTCTGAAAGATTCCGTGAAACTTGCTTGGTCTGAGAGCAATTCTCTACCCAATGATGGTCACTGCCATTACTACTCTGAAGTAGTCTCTATGATGCAAATACAGCATTATAGAGAATATTTACAAACCTGTTACTTCCATGTTATTTTAGAGGGAATAGGTTCTGAACTTCAAAATGAGAAGTTCAAACAAACCTCGAGTGCTGAATCCAGTTTTGCACCAAATTTTTCTTTTTGCACCATTTGTAGGTTTAACAGAATGCAAGTGCTTAAAAAAGAAAAAACCATACGGAGTTACTAAACATTTATATGCTACACATGCTAGTTTACTTGTGACTGAAGTACACTTGTACACAAACACAGGCAAAGAGACAGTAAGTTTTGTACTGAATGGAGATGGATTCTCTGGTGGACTGAGGGTGACATAGTGAAAAATGCATGAAAAATAAAATTTATCACCCTTATAAATCAGTGAGATACGTGCAGTATTATATATATTATATAAAAGGTGTTACTACTTTTTTCAGAAGCCATTCAAGATCCTCACAAGATTAGGATTTCTTTATGCTGCCCAAAACAAACAACAAATAAATCCTGGAGTAGGTCTCTGTACTATAAATACAGTAGATACCTTTGTAATCAAAAGGAACACTGTGTGCTGTAAGAGGACATGATTTTGCTTCCCTTGGACTGTGAAATACTGCCTATAGTTCTTGAGCTAAGTAAGATCATGCATACAAACACCAGTGAGTAAAGGTTTCTGGGCAGCAGAAATCTGTTCCTAAACTGCACATGGACTGCTGTGTGGTTTAAGAAAAAAGCACCTCAGCTTGAGTGGTTCTAGAGAAGACACCTGAAATAACTCTGCCTCTTTCTGGGGAACTGTGAGACCCTTCCTGGACTGCACAGGTTCCCCCACACTGCCTTGTGCTGTGACAGACTCTGGGAGCACCTCAATGCCCAGAAGTACCCCCCAGCAGTCATGCTCATGCAATTCCAAGGCTGGAGAAGCTGAGCTGGAGTGAGGATCTTTCACAGTGGGCAGTTTGTGCTTCTGGGGGTGTGGGGAACAGGGAAAGGAGGAATCAGTACAATCAGGTGAAAGACCAGTAAAAATGTACTGCAGTAAAAATGTACTGGGTTACACCAGGGGAGGGCATGATTTGAAGTACTTCCTTTGTGATCTGTCTAAGGGCCATGCACAGTACTTAACATGGAGAAACATCAAGAGAAACAACAGATTCTTTCAGAACAATACATTTTTAAAGCAAACCCGTGATGCTCTGGGTATTCCTTACTATGGAGGAGAGAGAAACAAGACTATCTGTCATGTAGGACATGAGATGCAAAACCAGTGGAGCCTACTTTTTCAGGACTATAAGAGACACACGTGGCAAAAAGGTTTCTGAAGACAACAAATGCCTGAAGCATTCTGAGCATGAAGAAAACTCTGAAAACCAGTTTTTATTTAGTCTTGTTTGTAACCCAACAGATGTGTTTTTCCACTGATTTAGAATGCCTTACACTAGTATCCCTGTTGCAAGAGCATCACCAGAAAAAAAATATTGCTAAAGAGGCAATATATTCAGGCAAGTTTCTGCAGGGTCTATTCCTTCCAGCCAGGCAGTGGGGAGGATGAAAATGAAGCCAATTGAGAACATCTGTGGGGGAAAAATGGAGTTCTGACTAAGGAACTCCAAAGTCAGTCTCATTGTACACAGATCCAGATGTGGTTGTACCAAATGAAAACACATAGAAAGCAGGGCCTGGACAGTTAAGAAGTGCTCCAGCCAGCAAGGGACCAGGTTCTAGGCAGGTGAGTCAGCAGTAACTCAGGTAGCACTCACCATATGTGCACACACGCAAGTTTGGGAAGAGTCCAGGTGAAGACGACATGTTTCACATCCACAAATCATGACACATATTTCTCCAGACTGCTGACCTGTTCTGTCATGGCTTCACCTAGTAAAGAGCTGCTTAATCATCTTCAGAGTTTAGTGGTATCCTGTGGTTTGCCAAATGTTTACGGAACTTAGGTGGCATCCACAGGTATTGAATTTACAGGTGAAGCATACAGGTTGAGCACTTAAAGCACAAAGATTCATAAAACCAGCTTCTCACTGGAGTCCCCTAAACACATAAGCATACAGTGAGCCTAAAATCAGCTATGTTGGCTACAAACCAAAGACAGGGCCCATGAAAGAAGATATTCTAACCCAGGCTTGTGGAAATGAATGTGTGTGGAGGACCTTCATCTCATATTTGTATTAAAAACTTGACTTGTTTGTGTCTGGCTTATGCTAGGCAGCAGCACAGAATAGTTCAGCACTGCTTGGCTTTGCCAACTTGAGACAAAATCACTTCTACTGACAGTTACTAACGGTACAACTGTCAGTCTACCTTAATATTCAATCCAAATGTGACACTGCGTGCTCAGCGTTGTTTGAGAGCATACAAGGAAGAGAGAGGTTTAAACAAATTAGTGCCATGTGAGCATTTAAACATTGGTTTGTGCACAGCACATCTTGAGAGAAGCAGGCACATGGCTTGAGCAGATTTTCTTTTCTTGTCCTCCAACAAAGGCAGAATCTTGAACAAGAGGGCATTGCCTTTCCCTGCAGGGTGCCTAGGTTCCTCATGATCTCCCACAGCACAGGGAAGGGAGCAGAAGGAAGGGATGATCAACACTGTATGGAGGAGGCTGGAACTTCTGACTTCTATCTTCTCTGTGCATCTGGGCATTAACACAGGACACGCACATATTCCTCCTGGCACATTGTCCCTTAACTTGAGTAGGAGGAGGACGAAGGTCTTACATCTGATTGCAATGGAAAGCAGAAAGCAGAAGTTTGTTTAAAGTCACTTTGGATTTGTTTTTCTTAAAGTACATGACTTCTAGGCAAGTGATATCAATACAAAAGGGCCTTTATTCAGCATCAGGCTTTTGGAGTAGTGAGTTTACCCTAGCAGGCAGAAGCACAGAATGCAACAGTCTCCAACTGCACTAATTTAGCTGGGTTATGTGCTGTAATCCCTGGAACAGCATTAGCCCAAAAAACTTCAAAGCACTTCACAGTCGTGCCAGTAATAGTTTCTGGCACTGGGAAACAGATGATAAAAGAGATTGCTCAGCATAAACAGCAGTAAAAGAGAAAGGCTGGTGGAAGGAAAACCATGCTACTGATTCTCTTTCATTCATGATGTGCTGTCTGTGTTGGTCATAACAAAAGGTTGACAAATATTTAACAAGTGTAATTTGGGTTCTGGTGTGATTCTTTGCCCTTGTTTTCACTACTTAGAAATCCAAAATATCAACGTATGAGAAAATGTGGGCATTCATGAGCAGCAGGCAGCAGACAGCGCTAGTGAAGAACAATGATGAGGGAATCCAGCGTGTGCTCACAACAGACTATGCACTGCTAATGGAGTCAACCAGCATAGAGTACGTGACTCAGAGGAACTGCAACCTCACCCAGATTGGAGGGCTCATTGATTCAAAAGGCTACGGCGTGGGAACCCCGATTGGTAAGATGCTTTCCAGCACAGGTGTTGTGGAACACACCCATCAACGTCCCCTTCGGAAATTTTAAGTGGCCCTTTATTCATGTCCTAGCCTATTAAAAATATTTTCTCATCAAAACAAATCCTAGGGACCTCCTTTCAGGCAAAACATTTCATTTGTTCTTGTCCTGCTCATCTGCAATTAGTCTCTGCAAAGCAAGAGGAACTATAGCAGAGCAGCCTTCATCTGCAAAATGTGAATGAGTGACCTGCTTGTCTTCTGGAGCATCTCATTTATAGGAAATTCGGTATGGTCTGTGCTGCTCCAGGTACCAGTTGTTCTACTGAAGTTCAGTTTAGTTTGAGAAAGCAGAAAGTGTCTCCAGGAAAATGGGAGTCAGTGGGATAAATATTATGTCTGATCTACACATCCCAAAGAAAGCCACATGGAAGGAGATTCATTTCCCTTCCATGACTTCAGAGCAAGACATAAGAACGGCAAAAAGCGATTGGGAGGTTCTGCATCTGCCTTAGAGTTCTGCACTAAGCAAAGTCTTAAGACTCCCAATCACTGGGAACCCTTTCCAGTAAACCTTTTTCAGCATACCTGTGTTCTATTCAAAATTTTTCAGAGAATTACAAAGTTTGTCAATTTTTTGTGGTGTGTTCTCATGAGCAATTGGCACTGGGCAACATCTTATTCCCGTGTAACATCCTCCTCCATCCTGTTCACATACACATCTACCATGCCAAGCTTAGTTAATAGCTATGCAATTTTATTGTCCTTGGGGGCATGATTCAAAACAATATCAGCTTACACAGATGTATCGGGTGAAGTATTTAGTTCATCAGTAACTCAGTAGACTAGATATAAATAAGGGAGAAACACCACTGTACTTTGATCTTTTATGCTATGGTCCTACCTCAGACAGAGATACAATATTTCAACTATATTTTTCCACTGGCTATGGGAGTACAGCTGAGGAAAATGATACAAGAACTAAAATGCCAAATAAAGACAACTGTATGGCAAGAGATCAATTGCAGTTATAAAGCTGCCACGCTTTAAACTAAAAACAATGAAGGAATAATTGGAACAGATGGTAATCCTCAGAAAGAGTGCAGCCATTGGAAATACAGCTGTGTTTCCAATGTAAATATATAAAATGAAAGATGTTTCGTGTATGATAAATACACCTTAATTTGTTTCTTAAGGAAAACCAGCAAAATTCCATGGAATAGCTATCTCCAAGCACTATGGAATAATTTAGTACCATCAGGCACCTTCAGTTCTGAAACTATTGATTTCATAAACAAGATAAGCCATGGAGATCCTTCTGCTGTTAAGATGGGCCCCAAAGATTCTGTTGTTTTTCACAAAGCATTCAAGACTACTGAGTGAAGAAGCTGTATGAAAAAAACCCCACCCTGAAGTCTCTTGTTTGTGACCCTTAACACTAACATTTCACAGAGTCTGAATTGGTCTGCATTTATTCCTTCAGGAGAATGTACAACCACATGGCTAGGTTTTATATCTGTAGCAAAAGTATGCCTTGCACTCCGTAATTCCCAGAGAATATGCTGAATATCATCACTATTTGTCTCTGAAAGAAACATGAAGGAGAAGCTTTGAAAGTTCTATGAATCCAGGATATGTACTATTTTCTCACAACACCTGCCAGTAAACTGTCTTCCTACTTTTTGGTGTTGAGTTAGGATAAAGAGGATTTCAGTATCAACAAACAGCTCCATTTCTGTTTATCATGGATCTGATGGGTCACAGAGAGGAGAGCTTTCATCAGATTCTTGGCAAAGACCATTACTAACAAAGTACTTGCAGCAATTATTGGTAGTGAACTGGGTGCATGCTGTAATTACTGCTGTAGCAAAGACAAGTCTAAGCAAAACCTGTGCAAAATAATCACCCCGTGAGGCAGCTGGTTGAAGAAAACAGTATTAGCATAAACGTCCAGAGAGTTATTAATTCCAGTATCACTTCTCCAGTGCTGATGCTAGTAATTTTAACACCAAAGGTATTACTAGTTACTTGGGAGAGTGCTAAGAAAGTAGATGGATGGACTTCTTGGCCTGAGATGTAGGTTGTTAATAGCTCAGAGGCCATAAATTATATGCTGAATATTCAAAGAGGTGTTGAGATGGATTTCTGTGCAGTTTTAGTGCTCACCAATAAAACATCACCAATAAAACATTACCAATCCAAAACTCCAGACACACTTGACAAAGTTTAAAAGCACACAGAAATAAGATGTACATGCTATCCTCCAGATGAATTGTGATAATCCTGCTGGCAACACAAACATCACAAGAATGAACATCCCCACAAATCCTGCGCTGTGACTCAGCCTGCTTCACTTTACCTAACAGCTATGTCCTTTCAGATCACAGAGAATAGATGAGTCCTAACAGACTTTTGCTATCAGGGAGACAAACCTCTCATAAGCTAGCAACAATTCTGCTCTTTCTTCCAAGAGGCACTGCTGTTTTCAGTGGAAATAATTCACTGTGTTTTGAAGGTGTTTGCTTTGTTTTCTGCAGTGCTTATTTTTGGTTCCTTAATACCTTGCATAGAAATCATCTATTCTTACAGAAGGCATATTGTGTATTCAAAGCTGGCTACCTCAAGCAACGGCTGCTGATTGCTGCCTTCCCAGATGGACTTTGTATAATCTGACACATGTATCTTGGCATCTGTGGGCACAGCATGCCCTAGTGCTGGCAGTAAGACTCACTGAAAAATAGCTGAGTGTTGGCACAGCAGATGAAGAACTGCAATATTTTTCACACTGATTCTCATCAGAGAATGATGTGACCTAAAGGGTATGGAAAACAGCAAGAGGGACTTGTATTCATGGTACAATTATTTGTAATAATGTCCTGCGTGGCAATAGAAAAAGGAGAACTGGAGTTCTGAAGCCAGATTTCCAAGGCTATTTAGATGCATGAAGACACAAAAGTTGGTGCCTAGTGAGATTTTTCTTGTATGTCCTGTCTACGTGGTATCACACTACCACTGAAATTCTGGCATGTGTTCGGTCTTAAGAGCTTGTCTACCTTTATTAGATTCAGAATTGCAGCTGCTTTCTTTGCAGCAAAATGTGTGTGAAATCACAGCTTAAGAAAGTAGCATTACTAATACGCTCAAGGAGACAAAAAGATGGATGACAGCTACATGGACAAAGGAATGGTGACAGTGTATTTCAGCCCAGACTCTAAATGCTTCCAACTGTAGGAAGTCCAGCATGGCAGGGTTTGGGAGCATATATGTGCCTTTTGAGCCAAACAATCATTCTTGTAACACTCACCTTGCCCCATGAAGAAAAGCCTCTCTCACTGCTTGGTGATCTTAAAGGTCTCTTCCATCCACAGTTATTATGTGATTCTGTGATTTGAGTTAACCTCATAACTGCTGCTATTATAGTTGATAACTTCAGCTTCTGGCAACACAGGAAAAGGCAATTGGTAGCAATTTCCTTTAACCAGGCTTTGATCCAGAAGTGGGGCAATATGCAAGCCTATCTCTTCTCCCTCTAGGGCTAGCAATAGCATGAGTTGGCTAAAAACAACTTAGAGGCAGCAAAGATGGAGAGACAGAGCAAGAATACGTGAGAAGCAAATATAAACAGATTGAACTGCCCAACATGATCCAGATATTTGCCAGGTACTGTACAGGCCCATTACTGCTGCTGAGCCTGAAGAGACACCGTTTAGCAAGCTGTTGGCCTGCAAATAAAAAGCATGGAATAGTCACTTTTTTTCAGCTTGCAGTGCCAGTATAGTAGAAAGTCTGGAAAAAAAGACTTGGCTGTCTTTCATTTATATCAACTGTAAGGTAGCTGAAGTGGAGTTTTGGGCTTATGCAGGTATAAATGGGAGGATATCTGGTTGACTGCAAGCTTTTCTTAGAGAGCTTCTCATTTTATATGCAGTAGGAAAAATAGACAGATGTTGAAGTAAATAGAAGAGAAAGTGGAAAGTCTCAAAGGATGCTCAAAGCCATATTCAAGCACGATATGGAGGAATTACTTAGCAAGAAAACCCACAGCCAAGGCTTAAATAAACCTCAGTAGGAGACTCTAGAAATTATAATGAATTCTCAAACAAATAACTGCACCAAAAGAACCTTATGCTTTCCAGTCCCCAGGGCAGATACTGAGATAGTCCTCTTTTCCCTTCCAGATGAAGAGAAACTGAGAATTTCTAGCTGGAACAATCAATCTTATGATAAGGGAGAACTTTTTCTTAAGATAGCAGCATCTTGCTCCCTCCTTACCTTCACTTTGACACAACTGCCACTGATGACCCTTGCTCTTACCTTGCAGGGTCTCCTTATAGAGACAAGATCACCATCGCCATCCTCCAGCTTCAGGAGGAGGGAAAGCTGCACATGATGAAAGAAAAATGGTGGCGAGGCAATGGCTGCCCTGAGGAGGACAGCAAAGAAGCCAGCGCTCTCGGGGTGGAAAATATTGGGGGCATCTTCATAGTGCTTGCTGCAGGGCTTGTTCTTTCAGTGTTTGTAGCCATTGGTGAATTTATATATAAATCAAGGAAAAACAGTGATATTGAGCAGGTGAGTCATCCATTTCCAGCTTGCTTATGTTTCTGGGAGGCTGAAGTTTATAGACGCGATTGCATTACATGTCTCTTTGCTGGAGTGCGTATTTTGTATTGCTGCATATGTTTTTCTGGCACTAAAAACAAATAATTTATTAATAAGAACAGAGAAGTACCTCACCCACAGTCCAATTAGTGCTGAACAAGAGCAATTAATTTCTCAAGATGTTTCTGCTTGATCTTTAAGATTTGAAGTATAAATTACACTGGAAAGGTATGAAAAACAACTGGATATTTTATATATATATATCTCATTATCATCAGTCCTTTGAGTAACAACAGGAATGCACTTCTAAATCCCCAAGGGTAATTTTACTCTTGCTCTAGAATGCATGCACTAAAAGACAGGGAGATGCCACAGTAAAGTAAGATTATGGAGCCAAAGAAATTCTAGTTATAGCTCCACTGAACTGCAATGAGCAATTTAAAAGGGCAGAGGAAAAACAAAGGAAATGCTGTGTATAAATCATGCCTTGAGTATTACAGCAGTTTGTGAGATAGAATCAATCATTAAAATAGAGTGTAAACACCCATTTACAGAACCACCAGCCACTGTAAAAGAAACAAGGCATGAACAACAATCAGGAGTCTGTTCTTCAAGTTCTGTGCCAGCGCTCTTATTCTAGCTGCCTTGCCCTGGTTGTCCTAGATTCTGATGCGTGCCTGTTTGTCTCAACAGTTATAGCTGCCTGGGTCTTCATTTCACTAGGACTTACAGTAGGGACAAGGGTCACATAGCACTGCAGGATCAGTGGCCCCTGACACAATCACCAAGAGGTGGATTTGTATCACTTCAGGTTTTTAGACGTGAAGCATCTACTTCAAAGCAAGCTGTTTAAACCCTCTTTGCACTTTTAGAAAAGCTTTTATGTGGGCAATTAATCCTTGTCATCCAAGGTGTAATCCTGGCTGATGACATAAATGCCAGAAATGACTGCTGAGAAAAATAACCTTAATGAAGGCAGCGGGTATGAGTAGGAGAAAGAAAGCATTTTTGACCTGTCTCAGAGGTGCAATTTACACTGCATACAGCAGTGGTGCTGAGACATGAGAGAGATTGACACCTGAGTAAAGAAAAGCAGCGAGAGCTGAGGGCCTTGAGACCGCAACATCTGGTTTTAGATAGGATAAATCAACTGTATCTCCTTGCTGCCAGAAAGGGATCACCATGAGCTAAAGCTACCTACCGGCTCTTCAGCCAGCTGATAGGAAGTGAGCTGAATCCTTCCATGCATCTTCATTTTTCAAATGGCACTTGGAGTTATTTTGGATCCGTGACACCAAATGCCAGTACCCTGCAGAAGTGGTCAGCTACTGACCATGCTGACATCTCCATGTGGGCAAGCCCTCATTAAAGACAAAGGCACTGTCTGCGAACAACAGACACAGCTCATATGAAGCCATTTTGCAGCCCATATTAATCAAATAGTTGTTGTAGGAAGTCAGAGATAAAGGATGACCGCATTTTGCACACACGGCACCTTTCTGATTTGTACTTTATAGAACAGTTTCAGCACAAAATGCACAAAGAATGTATTGAAACCTTTGTTTCGTTCATGCCTTAGGACACCGTTCATTCAAATATGTTTTGGAGGACAGTTGCACCTAATTAAAGTGTTGTTTTAGATGCCGACACGGTATGGAATATCCTGGAAATCTTTCAGGAGTCTGGGAAAGGCAATGCATTCCTGAAGTCATAATAAAATCAGGCTCAAGGCATTACATCATTAAGGAATGTTAAATTACTTAGCAATACATTGGGTAAATAGCAGAGTATTCATATACACACACACACAGCATTTCTGAAACTGTACTACTGTTTCACAGCAATGTGTTGCTTATTATAGGCAAAATCTTCAATTTAACAATATCCTACTTCATTTCCAGAAGGAATTTTATAGAAAGTAGAATACCAGTGATTCTAGTGTTACTTTCTAATTCTGATTATTTTTTCTATTCTGGTGAAATAAGATCTTGAGATGGGCAAATGCTATATAGAGTATATTATCACTAAGCTAATCCAAAGCACGAGTCAAAACCAATCTATGACTTTCCTGTTTCCATAAGCAGAATCTCTTTTGATTTACTTAGCTTTTGAATCTCATTCTCATTTCTGTTTTTAATTTTGCTTCTTTCATTTATTTATTTTCTCCATTTTTCTTTTCTTGCATGCAAGGCCTTTTGTTTCTTTTATGGACTACAATGTAAGCAAACTCATCCGTCCAACTCCACCTCTGGCACCACCTTATCTACGGAGTTAGACTGTGGCAAGTTAATCCGAGAGGAGCGAGGGATTCGAACACAGCCCTCAATTCACACTGTGTAGTCAGAAAAGAAAAAAGGTGTGTCTGATGGAATGCATTAAACTTAAACAGTGCACATAATGGCAAAGTCTGTACTCGCTAACACATAGTTAATGACTTCTAAGTGCCTCTTGCTTCAGCAGGAGATAAGCTTATCTAATTAAAATTGTCAAAGTATTGGAAATTTGGGCAGTTTAAATGCATATCACAGAAAATAATGACACCTACAGCAAGGAGTGCAACAGACTGTAGTAGGTTTTAAGAATTATTACAGACTATGTACAATTATCATCTTGTCTTTTCATGGGGTAATTCACCTTCTTCAGGTAAGAAAAATTATTTACATCCTTTTCATCACCTACCAAACCTGAGTAAAGCAATGGCAGTCTCATTACTAAAAGCATAGAGAAATATTTTGCTTGGTCTTTGCCAAAGAATTCAGCAAGAGGACCGGGCAGTTCTTTATAAACCACAGAAAATAACCTGCAGGGCTCCATTAACTTTCTGACCCCCTGCTACAAGCAGCCAGAGATTTTTAGCTAGCATATCTCATTCTCAGTGTCAATATTTAATGAATTTAATTCATCCATTTAAAATTCATAAGCCAAAGCCTCCAAGAAACTATCATAGCACAAAATCATATCTACCAGTTAGATTTTATGCCACATAACTATTAACATTTAAGAATATCTTCAACAAAAGCACCTTCAGGCACATCAGTGTATACTTTTCACAGAATTATTCTGTTGGCTTGACTTGAGCAATTGGTGATGTTCACCGTAGTAAGGCTTCATAACATAGAGAACTCCTTTATGACAAAATCACAACACCAGATTGTACTAAAGAGTGAAGCACTGGCATTGCTTTTCATATTGAGACACATAAGGAAACTTATCTGTAGGAGGTTGGAACTCTATGTTTTTTCTATCCTGGAAGGTAACAGCTTGGTTTGCTCTGCTAGTCCTGGTACTGACAGTGCAGAGGCAACAACCAACTGGATCTGTTTTTGCAGCAAAAAACCATGCAATGCTCTGAGATACACAACATGCATAGAAATGCCAGTCTGAAGGATTTCCTGAACTGTGGCAATCATGTTTCCAAAATCGGATTACTTTTTATCTGTATTTTATTGTATCTGATCTTACCAGCAGTTTTCACCATTTCATTTCCCACCCTTCACACCTACTGTACGTTTTCTCACCTGCTGCAGTCATCAAACGAGTTAATGATCTGTTTTATTGAGGGGCCATTTCTGGACTTTATTGCAATTAGAAAACTTGTTTGAGTGGATGTTTCCAGTCACTGAAGTGCTGCAGTGAAGCTCTGATTGCCTCTTGAATTATTTCTCTCATACTTGACTCCTGACAAAAGCAGAGCACACAGTGACCTGTGTTTTCCTTCTATTTCCTTTACAATTTTGGGTCAGAGTTATTTACGCTGGCAGTAGGCTTAAAGTTTATTTGTGACAAAGGCTCATAGGTAGGCTACACCAGTTCTTCCCTGCCAGAGCTCATCCCTGTATGTGAAAGTTTGTGCTCCGCTCCAAGCACTGCAAGAAATTGTCTTTCTCAGACTGATATTTTGAGTAGGGCCTTGAAAGCTCTGGTTCTTCATAAAATGAGCCCTCTTACCAGCAAAGATTGGAATCATCTTCTTTATCCCTGGTTTAAGGAAGCACTTTGGTTTGCACTTCCCCAGCAGAAGAGATTTAAAAGCAATTAGATTCAGCTTCATATCAACTCTCAGAGAGAGTTGTTTGTCTCCATCAATGCTTCACACAAGAAAGCCTTTGTGGATGAAGAGCTCAACATGAGCCAGCAGTGTGTACTTGCGGCCCAGAAGGCAAACCGGATCCTGGGCTGCATGAGGAGAAGTGTGGCCAGCAGGTCAAGGGAGGTGATTCTCCCCCTCTACTCTGCTCTGGTGAGACCTGGAGTACTGTGTCCAGTTCTGGAGCCCTTATTACAAGGAGGATGTGGACATGCTGGAGTGAGTCCAGGGGAGGGCCACGAGGATGATCAGAGGGNGGTAGATTTAGAGTTGATGTGAGGTGAGACTGGTAAGAACCTGGAATGGGTTGCCCAGGGAGGTGGTTGGGACCCCGTCCCTGGAGGTGTTTAAGGCTGGGCTGGATAAGGCTCTGGCCAGCCTGCTCTAGGATGGGGTGTCCCTGCCCATGGCAGGGGGGTTGGAACTGGATGATCCTGTGGTGCCTTCCAACCCTGACTGATTCTGTGATTCTATAACTTCTTCCCAGTGAGGGTGACGGGGCACTGGAGGGAGCTGCCCAGGGGGTTTGTGGAGTATCCTTTTTAGCAGACATTTGAAACCCACCTGGACTTGGTCTGCGTGATCCTGCTGTGGCAGGAGGATTGGACTGGATGATTTTTCGAGGTCCCTTCCAATCCCTGATGATTCCATGAGTCAGGTTGTAGCTTCAAACAGTTTTCTGATTGTTTTTTTGGATGAAAGTAGCATCCAGACACTTACTTTCACTTTGCAGACAAATATTTTCATATCCCTCAAGGAAACAGTCATGCTATTAGTAACAGCCGTCTTTCCCTATGGTTTGCTGTTCCCACAGATAACCTTACAGACTTTGGCTCACTTGTGGGAATTACAAAATAGCTTCTCCTTTCCTTAACAGCGCTTCATACACAGCTACAAAGAGTTTTTATTAAAAAAACTTTCATAATATCAGCTACACCAGCAGTTGAGGCAGCGAAAAGGCAGTGATGCCACCTGAGTGCTAACAAATCTATGCTTGTAAAGGCAGGTTTTGCAAGGTTTGCCACAGCTCCAGGAAGAAGCAGGAAAGCCCTTAGCACCTCCTATGAAGTGCATGGCACCTGGAAGGACTCCTGCACAGACATAATAAGCTTCAGGAAGTGTTAAGCATTCAAGGGTTTTTCACTTATCAGCCCTCTAAGTTTCTATGATGGCTACACTTTGAAATTTGGCTACCAAAGATTATTCTGTTCGTAAATACTGTTCACTATTGTGTCTTCCTCACTCGCATCCTTGCAGCTGCATCCAGATCCAATATTCAAGCTGCATCCTTTCTCAAGTGTGTGTCAGCATGGGGATCTTGCTGTGCAATGAGCCCAGGGCCAATAACTCTGCCTGTAATGGAAGAGCCACAACACACTGCATGAGTTCTGAGGAAAATTGGCTACAAGCATACCCATGGAACTAGAGCAAGCACAGCAATAACGCTTTCCACAACTAGACTGGTATTTCCTCAAGGTGCTGGCACAGTACTGTGTGCTTGTGCTGTCTTGGGTTGGCTTTTTTGGAAGGCTTGAAACTTCACATCTTTAGCTCTGAAGCAAAAAAAAAAAGGAGTGGAGTGGGGTGTCAAGAAAGGGGACAAGGAAGAAGCTACCTATCTTTGTGACATTCTAGCAAAATAGAATTTTGTGTGAAACTCCTCCTTTTCAACAAATATTATTTTGAGCCTCTCTTTTTCTAGGCCATAATCCCCACCCAAAATATGAATGTAGTCATCGTTCACTGAGTAGTGCCATTTGGGTTTAGAAGGATTGGATGGCCAGCAAGTAGCTTTACTGATTTTTTTCACTCTTGTTAACAGAAAACTGAGGAGCAGTTTATTTAAGCAAAGACGAGTTAGAATAATCCATGGATTATTGTCACATTGTTTTGATGATCGCTGTACAATAGACTGACAGCTAAAAAGACTTCATTTAGTGATATCCTCTTGCAATTAGCCATCAGTGATAGAATACTCAAACAGATTCCTGATGTGTAGCAACAACAGTTTTGCTCACTAAGAGAAGCTTGAATATTTTTCCTTGGTGCACTAGGCACAAACAAATCCCTTTTCTTTTGGCAGAACATGTCAGTGTCTCAGCTATCGGTCCTTGCACAGTGGTGACAGCACTGCAGAAGAAAAATCCCGATTTCTGGCACTTCTTCCTCTGTGCATGAGTTTGTCAAGTGTTCTTCCAGAACAAAAGCTGGCCAACATCCTTTGAGTTTCGTAGTTCACAGTTCTTCAGCGTATCCCATTGAAGGGATCTGGATGGGGGTTCTTTGCTGTTTGTTTTTGCAAGGTGCAAATAAAATACAATTAAGAAGTCTTGTCCCCCTTGATAGCTCAGCAGTATAGGCAGGATAATCCTGAATACAGTGTCTTTTTTTTTTCAGTCTTCTTTCTACTTTCTTTTTTGTTATTTCTTAAATTCTGAATTTGTAATCAGAAGCTGAACACAGTCTTCTCTGTGGAAGTGTAAGGAAGGATTTGGGAGATCCATGACCAAGCTTGTAAAGCTTGCTGAAATGACAAAAGGGCAAAGAAGAAGTCTCACATCACAAGGACAGCAAAATCTATTCTGTTTCTAAAGGATGACATTTCCTTTTACCCTCACATACCGTGTCCTCAAGCATTTTGACACTGCTAGAATAAGAAAGTTAAGCTAACTAAAAGCAAAATGTTAAACTTATTACTCTGCTGTTAAATGTATTGCTCTTTGCCTACTCTTCTGAGACCTCAAAGGTGGACTTAACAGTCTGTAAAAGAACAGCTTTTTAAAGAAATCCTTTCAGTCTGACTATCTGAATATGAGACTAAAAGAGCCCTTTTAAATGGATTTTTAACGTCACAATCTCCTTTATAAAGGCTACTGCAATTATGCTGCAGACCTGGTGCTGTTCAGAGAGCCATCCCAAGAGCCCCCACTGAATGTGTTCTAAACCCTACAGCATTCTGCCGGAGTACCTGTGCTCTGTAGCACAGTTTTGTACCTCTTGAAAAGTTTAGGACAATTCCAGTTGTCAGACATCTATTCAGTGTCCTAATTGCATACACAAGCTTGGCGATAAATAGGATGTTGAGCTATGCTTCCTGGGGTTCAAAGGAACGTTCACATCGAACTCTCCTTCTGAACGATTAACCAAAGTTCAAAGACTGCTCTTTTAAGCCATCTGAAGCTCTGTGTGAAGGCAAAGGAACACAGAAAGCTCTGTGTCTCACAGGTTTTAATGCTTTTTAATTAATTCAAAGTAGACTTGGAAGTGGGACCAGTGGGCATTTCACCGTTCAGTCAGATATTAGAAACCTCGCATACCTAATGTCCACAGTATGTTCAAAATAGCTATCTACAAATGGGAAATGATCTTCATGGGACTATTTTGTTGGAATGAAATTGAAAGGAATTATGACAACTGCATAGTCTGAATAATACAAATCAGTTTGGAAAATTAAAATTAAAATACCATGCTATTGACAAGGTAGTAAAGTGTACTGTTTGGTCTGCAGACTTCATCCTTGTAGGTTAGTAAAAAACCTAACTATAGGTTAGTACAGGTTAGCAAATCCAACAGCATAAGCAAAGAACAAACCTGATTGACCCTTCAAGTAGTTAATATGATCGGTTCCTTATTTGCCATGGAGCTCAGAATCGCTTTGTCATCTAGATTTTGAAAATTCTGTTAAACCTAAGACAGTAGAGAGAAATTACCCATGCTATGTCAGTCACTTGGAGCATGTATTTTTCTTGGAAATAAGTGGTGCTACTCTCTAAAAATGCCTGAAACAATAGGGAGATTGTGTCTGTGTTAGGGTGACACCTGCTTTAGTCTGTGCTTCTACAGGGCATGGGGCTGAACCTTTAACTCCTAACCCAGTTATGCTGGAATTTGCATATAACATAGTCAAAGGGAATAGATACATGATAATTACACTAACAAATTCCTGGCTATTGCTAGTCCACAATTTGAAAAAAAAAATCAAGTATGACACTTCTCCGGCCTGTGTCTATTACATTTTAGAGGTGGCATGAACTAATGCCAGTTTAACTGAAGTTTACCTAAGAACTTCAAACGAAAAACATCAAGCATTTCAAAGAAAGTGTATTAAATTGTAGATATAACGTATTCTGGGCTGTGTGGAGCCCAGCCCACAAGTGTACATGATGACAGGCAAGATCATGCACATTTAAATTATCTAGGCTTATTGATGCCCCAGCATCTTGAGCTGTTTGGCAGAACCATGGTTACATGTGTTACAAGGAGAGATTATACTGGAGAGGAAGAAGCACAGAGTGTTGGGTTCACTTTTCTGGGATTCCTTTGCTACCTTAAGAAAATGAATCAACCTCGATTCCAGTCACCTTTATACCCTCTTTTGTGTTTAAAAATATTCCTCTAAAATAGCTGGCTATTAGGAACATTTGTGCTCTCTCTTTTTTGAATAATAAACCTGTTTTTACATTTTTTAGCCCTGTATAGCTGAGGTCACTATTGGACTATTACTGGTTAAGAACTGAACACTGCTTGCATTGGTATCACCCTAGAAGGCAATTTGTATTTGGTACAGAGAACCATGTCTCTGTGCTGTTTGCTGCCGTTTTACAAGACCTATAGTTGTAACCAGTCATTATAAAGCTGGGCAGTGCTGTAGTTCCAGAAAGCGTTTGGTAAGAAGTATTTAATCAACTTGATGAAGGTAAGGTGGTTAAAGCTTTGTTTCGACCTGCTGCCATCACAACATTTTATATATAAATAATCTATTTATATATAGTTCCATGGGACCATTTTCTTGCATTGCATTCCACGTAAAAGCTCTTTTTGCTTTTCTTTTATATTACATAAATTATTTTTGTTGTTGATTTTAAAGGATGTTTTCTTTCCTGCACCCAAAAGGTGTTAATATTGTGATGGGGAGGTAAACCAAAATTCTGCTTTAATTCCAAACTATTCTGCTACCTTATTCTTGTGGTAATTTTATCCTTTCTTCAACATACACCATTTGAGAACCATTGTTTCCAAGGAAAGAAAAGGATTGACAACTGTACTAGGTTTTAGAAACTACACGAATTGAAAATGTGTAAACCACAAAGGAATCTTCAAAAATGGTGGGGTTTTCTTCCTCTAGCATACCCCTGTTTTGCAGCTAAGGTACATGTAATTCAAAAAAGAAGGATTTTCTTTTTTTCAAGGCCAGAAGGACATTCACGTACTGAAAAAAGGTAAGTTTTTTGATATGAAGCCTCCAAAACATCACAAATGCATCTGTGTGGAATTTCAGAAACATTCATAATCAGTTTCAGCAAAGCCAAAGTTTAATTACATTCTGTGGCAGCTAAGTTAGGCAAAACCCATGATTTGTACAAACTCACCCTTACCTTAGAGGCTTAATCAAAGCTGTCAGAACTCAGCACAGAAGCTTTCTGAGCCTGGTATTTTTAGCTCAGGCTCTTGCTTCTAAAAGGCACTGTTTTGGGCAAGGGGTATGGTTGAACTCTGCTTTGGATGAGGAGTGCTTAATGCCATTTCCATCTTCCAGCAGTGTCTTTCTTTCAATGCAATAATGGAGGAGCTTGGAATTTCACTCAAGCATCAGAAGAAGTTAAAGAAAAGGTCAAGAACTAAGGGGAAATCTTCATTCACAAGTATCCTTACTTGTCACCAGAGGCGGACGCTAAGGAAAGAAACCATAGCATGAGCCAGAAAGACCCGGTTGAGGAAAAATCAGGAAAATAAAGAACAAAACATTGCTGCCTACAAGTTGATTGTGGTGGGATTTCTGAAATATAGACATTTACCTTGTTCTTCAGAAATTCTCTGTGGTTTCTTTTTTTAAACTAGAGGTACAACAGTTTAAATGCTCACATAGACTGATGTACTACTAATCATCTGGGAAGTGTCTCACCGTTTCTTTTGAGATGAATTTGTATGCTCACCTGTTTTGCATCTCTTCCCTTCCCTGTGCATCGCTGTATGTGCTTTCTAAATAAATAAATAAACAGGAGACAGGGTTCTTTTTTCCAATAATCTGGGAGTGGAACTTTTTTCCCTTTTGCAAAAAGTAATTGTAATTCTACTGAACTCCATTGTTTGGAAACCAGGACCCAAACAACCAAAGTAAAAATTCATACAACTAGCACATGACTGCAAAAATGCATTAAATATGAAAGTGTCAACAGCGAGTTCTTTTTATTTGCTCTGATATTGTAAGAAATGCATATTGGGTTCTTTTCCGTGAGAAAGTTGTTTTTCCTTCTCTCTTTTTCATTTCTTTAAAACACGATTATTAGGTAATGCCATGGCTCCAGGTGCTAGATATTAAAAAAAACAAACCCAAAATTACAAAAGTAATGATCAGTGAACAGGGGCTCGTGACTTTGTCACACAGACATATCCTCTAGGTCTTGATACCAATAAAACTGTTATTGACTTCAAAGCAAAAATCCTTTTAGAAATTAGAGCCAAGAATATTCAATTTATAACAAATCCTGACCACAAACATCATAACATCTGACAGGAAAACAGTCAACACTTGGGAATTGAAATTTTTTCTTGTGGCTGCTGGGGGCACCAACAAATTGTTTGAAACATAACCAAGGAATTAAGTTTTTAGTGAAGAAACCTCTGTCTGAGGAACAGTTATGCAGCAGGTGTCCCAAATCCCTCGACCCTTAAAAACTGTATTATTATATTGCAGTGAGATGAAACACATTTATATTTATAGATATGTTGTCTCTGTGATTAATTCTGTTGTTCCTGGGGCTTTTATTGATGCCAGCTGGTGTGCTCTGAGAATGCCTGTGAAAGGAAACTGGTGAAATGCAGGCACATCCACACTTCAGGGGACAAGAATGGGTGTAGGAGATGGTACCCATTGAGCCGGCACCTGGAAGATGTAACCCTGTTTTCCTACACACTTGTTATATTTATGTAGACCTGGTCTGGCCAGAGCTAACCTATCATTATAACCACCTCTAATCCTGAGACAAGGTTGGAGAAGGAAACGGATGACTGAAACTCCACAGCACTTGGAGCAGGGTGAGCCTGCGTTGTATCAACAGTATTTGTGTCAGCTTGAGGCGATGTTCATTACACAGATGTTTCAATGAAATGTTAAGTTTTATTTTCCTTCTAATATTCCCTCAGAGAAATTAGTGCTTCTATTGACTACCTTTCCCTTGCATCCATGGCCATTTCCTCCATAAAAGGAGAAAGTAATATGAAAGACTTCGCGTGGAGAAATCTGTCCTCCACTATGACCTTACACCATTGCTCCCTGCAGCCCCCTGTGAGGTTTTATGCTATGTTGCATGGCAAGTTCAACCTGCAATTAACATTGTTGCTTACAAAAGCCCTGCTTCAGAAGTGATGCATTTTTATATTATTATGGATTAGAAGACACCTCTGCTCATTTAGCATTTCTACAGGGGTCAAGTTTTCTAAGCTTCTCTTCATTACCACTGCTTTCCCTGAGGCTCCCTGTAATCACCCACATCCATCTCAAAACATGATGCCTTTCCACCCACTTCAGGTTGGGCAGAAAAATGTCTTCTTGTGTCTCAAAGGCCATACTGCTGCTCACACACTTTGTGAGGATCTCTCTTAGACTAAGTTGGTTGAACCCTCTGTGATAATTACAATTTCAGCCCCAGTTTAGGTCTGTCATTGTGTGAAACTGCATATTTCTGTGGTATTTTGGTTTGGTTTTATAGCTGAGCTTTTTCTCCAGTTTGTCAAGATCAATTTATCCCCAGCCATTCTGTTCGCCTAAACCAACTTGACAGTACCTTCAAGTTTAGAAAAAGTGCTCATCAAAACCCATCAATAAAGGAGATATCTACCCAGATGGTAGACAGATCCCTGTAGATATCTCTGATTTTTACAGTGAATCTCTGAGTTAATAAGAGAATTAACAGCGCTTTCAGGTCCCATACAGTATACGCTCTCTGGCCTATTGCCCTACTTGTATATGAAAATAGCATGAGGACAGCATCAAAGGCTTATTAAGGCCCCCTTCCCTCACCTACAGGGCTGATTAAGCTGTTAAAGAAAGAAATCCACTGAATTAAGAAAACCTGGTTTTGACAGATTCACTTTAACTCTTGCTCCTTTCCTACCATCACAATATAGTTATTTCATGCAAATTGTTTTCCAGACATCTTCAGTTAGGCTGATTAGCTGAAAATTTGCAAATAGGAATTATTGTCACTTTTTTCCAACATTTCTTTTCATTCACCCAGGAGTTTCTCAAGAGTCTGGAGCAGTTCATTTCCTGACAAGGAAGGAGAAGGGTCTCTTTCTCAAAATTACTACACTTAGACTATCTAGCATGAATACTTTTTGGGAAGTTTTTGGGAAGTTTAGTCTGTTACATTCTGCAGCAATATGTTGGGCTGATAAGCAGTAATTAAGAAAGCCAGCCCCTGGCTGTGAGAGCTCATAGAGCATCTTACAAGATTCATAGTTCCGAAGGTAGTTTCATTTATGTCATTATCAGGTTATTAGCAGACCATTCAGACCACCATCACCATTTTAATACCGTGATTGAAAAGCGGGTTATTATTTCTCAGTCTGTAACTCTATTGCTCTGCCATCCACAGTCTTAGAGAAGACTTTTTAAATGAGCAAGTTCAAAGTGATAAAACATTTATGATCAATTTCTTTTTTATTATTTTAAAGGAGCAGTCTTCTGTGGCTTGGACCTTGAGGTTAAAGAACTACAAATTCATTTTTTTTAAAAATCTACTAATGTTTTCCTGAAACAGAAACAGTACTGTGTTTGGTTACTTTTTATATAAGTTTGCTCATCATTATTAGTGATCTACCACTTATAAAAAGGTGCTGGGATTAAAAAAATGAAGTTTGCCTTTGATTTCCCTTTTTCCCCTCTCAGTAGCTTGAAAGAGCTCCAGCATGTCAGGAAGTTTCAATGTTAAACTGAAATGGCAGCTGAGCAGGCTATACTTGCTGCCAAGGAGCTAACTAACCCATGCCGACTTCATCAAGCAGCACATCATGATCTGTGACTTTGCCCTTCCTTCCCAGCTCCAAGAATGCAGCTTGATCACTGGCTATGAAATCACCCCAATAGCCACTCGTAATATAAATTTTCCTCAAACACTAGGTGGGATTTGAGGTACAAACTGACACATGGAATGTGGGTTCCCTAAAATCTTCAAGCAGCCACAAACCACTAGTCTAACCTAGAGTCATAGGATGTATTGGGTAAGTAGGGACTTCCAAAGGTCATCCTGTTCAAACCTACTGCTTTGTTCTCTCCCTTGTGTTCCAGGGACAGGTTATCTTATCAGTCATACCTGTACCTTCCTAAGTGAGATTTTTGTTGTCAGACAGACACACACAGACACACTTTATATATATACACACATATACACAGTCAAGCACCCCTTTGGAAGCCTGTGACTGTCATGCTAATCTGTAGAATCGATTAAGATGAGACTATAAAGGAGTTTAAAGGACAATTGCTCCCAGTGTTTCTTCCCACCCCAGGCTAGTAGTGACCCATGGCCCTGCAGGGCCATTTCAGAGGCTCCCAAGGTGTCCCCAGTGTTGGCTGTGAACACAGCTCCAACTGCCTCTAGAAGTGCATGGAACTTAGGACCACTGCAACTCCCATATTGATCACAGAATCATTTGGATCATTGTGTCCCACCATTAACCCTACTCTGCAAGTTTACCCCTAAACTATATCCCCCATCACCACATCCAAGTGACTCTTAAACACATCCAGGGATGGTGACTCAACCACTTTCCTGGGCAGCCTGTTCCAGTGTTTGACCACTCTTTTTGTGAAAAACTTTTTCCTGATGTCCATTCTAAACCTCTCCTGTTGCAGCTTGAAGCCCTTCCCTCTAGTTCTGTCACTAATTACTTGTGAGAAAAGACCAGCACCAACTTCTCTATGATGCCCTTTCAAGCAGTTGTAGAGAGTAATTAGCTCTCCCTTTAGTCTTTTCTTCCTCAAACCAAACAGTCCCAGTTCCTTTGGTTGCTCCTTGTAAGATCTATTATACAGACACTTCACCAGCTTCATTGCCCTCCTCTGCACTCACTCCAGCACCCTAATGTCTCTCTTGTAGTGAGGTGCCCATAATTGAACATAATACTCCAGGTGTGGTCTTGCAAGTTCTGAGTACAGGGGGACAATCATCTCCCTCCTTCTGCTGGTCACATTTTCTAACACAAGCCAGAATGCCATTGGCCTTCTTGGCTGAACAGAATTGATCCAACAGAATTTTCTGTATTTCAGCTAGCTAAAACTGTAGCAAAGGAAAGCACTTGAAGGTGCATATAAATCTGTTAGTATTTGAGGATGCAGGCAAGTACTCTTCTGATTCAGAGCTATGACCTTTTCTACCCTTCTTCTAACACTTCTAGGTCTCCAACTAGGCTACTTGTATAGTGCTCAGACAAATCCCAGCTCCACATAACCATGCACATACAGTTTTCTGCATGTGTTACGTTCACAGCCATGCCACTCTTCATGTTTTCTGTATGTAGGTGCATTTAAAGCAAAATCAAATCCTTTCCTAAAGCACTCCTCCTGCTGCAAACCAAGCTGTGTCACTAGAAACATTTTCCTTAGCTTCAGATGCTGCTTGTCAATTTACTCCATGACCACAAAAGCTATTTTTTCTTGATGGACAAGCACAGGACAACCTTATATACTGTTGCAGTACCGCTTAAGATTACTGTGACCTTCTCACCATACACCAACAGGTACTATTTTTCTGTGTAACATGTGGTAGCAGAGAAGCGTCATTAAAAATTACCCATTATGAAAGCAAATGTCCTCATTAGATCTCTATCTTGGCAGCAGCAGGCATAGATCCCCATCACTTACACAAGAGAAATACAATTTTGACAGATGCTGTTGAATAGCTTTAATGTATTTCACTAGCCTTGTTTTAATGTCAGGTGGTCTTTCCTGTACAGCTCCCTGCCACCAGACTGCAGGCTTAGTAAGGATTGTTTAACATCCCTTAACCTTCCTGAGAAAGTGGGAAGACAGGTTCAGTGGAAAAGAAGGAATACTGGAAATACATAAGCAGCTGCTTAAGTTGTGTGCTCAGCCAGCAGCATGGCTGAGGAGACAGATACTACAGAACAAGTGAGGATCAACCTACTACCTTTTAGGGTCTTCGTCAGAGGACTGCATCTTATGGGTCTGCTATGAACCCATAATCCCATGGGGTGTTCATTGACTGCTGAGTCTGTCCCTTAATTACCTCCTGTCAAGCCTGTGGGAGTCAGGGTTTCCCAGTGATCAAAATAACCACTACTGAAATTCATCACTTACAGTTGTCAAGCCACAGCAATTTTATTTATCGCTTGACAAAGATGCAGATGCTTTTCTGATTATAAACTCTGACTTGAGCTACTCAGCACCTTCATCATCTCCTCCAGATCCAAACCCTGTTGTCATTAGCACAAACATTATATAGATATCAGTGTTAAGAAGTGAAGCTCCTCTTTGCATTTCTAGAGTATGATGGCAGTTGCACAGTCTAGGAGATAAGACTCACACTCAGGCAACAGGTTGATGGTGCATACCTGTGTCCTAGACGAACATGCGGGCTCAGAACTGGTGACACAAAGCAGCCTTCACAAACCAAGGTCTGGGGAGAGACCAGATTTCCAGCCTGGCTGAATAATACGAAAACCACAGATATCCTCAGTAAAGACTAAATATCCTTTGTCCTCCTGTTGCCTCCTGGTGAAAGAGAAATGTTTCCCTGAGTAAGAGAGACTTTGTTAGCACAGCTCACAGCAGTGGCAGCTGGTCATAGTCAGAAGCACGTGGGCAATCCTGCTTGGAGAGGATGGACAAAACTCATCACACTGAGCATGACCCTGCACCATATAAAAGCTGCTTGCATTGGCACCTTCAGTGTTGCAGAGGCCAACAAACCCACCACAAAGAGACCACAAAAGGAGGAAAATTTCTGGAAGCAGCGAGTGTAGCCTTGTGTTTCCTATGACAGCTGAGAGCTCCGTCAGCAGTCCAGCAGGAGCACACAGGTGCTCTGCACCCAGTGCTGTGATTATCCTAATGAATCACAATTACAGAACCACCTGAACCACAGAACACTGCACTCAGCTGCTCTGAGATGCATACAAGCATGCACCAGCCCATTACGTTTCTCAGCTCCCCATTGGTTTCAGATAAGATTTTCAGCTTGTTTGGAAGCTGCCAAGTTTTTTGCTTCAGAAGTACTGCACTTGAGACAGTAACTGAATGGAAACTTGGCTACAGCTTCCAGCTTCTGGACTTCCACAAAGTCTGGAGCTCTCTCTCCCTTAGCACAGCTCAGAGACCCTCCCAGGGGATGGAGCCCAGAAACCTTACCGTTCTAGGGAAATGCAATCAGTAACTTCATACAAAGTACCAGGCAGCAATTCACCCCCCACAGGCAAGTGTGGCCAGCTGCCAAGCTTCTCCCTCTCAAGTACTGCTCTGCTGCTGGGATTTGGGGAAAGCCATATGTTTACAACCCAGTTTTTCTTCCCCCAACTCCTTTCTTCCAAGGAGCAAGGACAGGACTGGCCTTGCCAACAAGCCATCCCCCAGACAACAACTGTTCTATTTCAGCACATGAAAAAGCAGATCTTACAGGGCTTTCTGAGGCTACATGTGTAATTCATAGCCCCTTGGATGTCCAATTGAGCAGACCAAGAAATAGCTGTCACCTTTGGGAAACTTTTTGGTGGTGGCTGTTCCAGGGTTGCTACTAGGCACTCAGGAGAAAGGCTGAGCAAGTGGGCTTGGGGGAAGCACTGCTGGAAGTCTCACTCCTTGCTTGACCATCCTGCCAGACTAGGAAAGATGTGACTTTCTCCATGGAAGCTTGTGTATACTTGGAGCACAGTCTGGACTGAGGGATAGGGATGCAAAATCCAAAAAAGAGGGACAAGGGTAGATCTGATTGTGACAGTTTCCTGTATTTTAGAGAAATATGGTGTCAGTAGCTGCAGGTACGTAACACATGGGCAGACAAAAATGTTGGGGGAGGCTGCTGTGACATTGTTATACACATAGTACCGTGCTGCTGAAAATACTGATTAGAGAAATTGTTCCAAGTGATGTCCAGAGCGCTTTAGTCACAGCATACGAACCCATAACTCTTCCTGTCTTTGTGAGGAAGAAGATGTCTTCATGACTGTGAAAGTGTACCAAGGAACATTGTCTAGCAAAGCTATGCTGTTCGAAGAATTTAGAAACCCAAAGTTACAGTATGGTCCTAGCAGAATATTCAAAGCAGTTGCTTAAATCAAGGTCTTCATCCCTTGGAGGCTTTCATCCCAGAAAGGTACCTCTCAGTGTGATTTACCTTTATTCTAATTGCTTACCTCTCATGTCTCTGGAAAGAGGGAAACATGAGAAATCACATTTAATACTGCTTGTTAAAATGCACCCCTAATACATTCTCTGTGAAGGATTCTATTGCTCTGCATTCCCTGTTTTCTCTTTTTAACTGTATTTGTTCTGTAGAAAATGGTGCCTATTTGGTGCCAAATTTTGATTTCTATGATCTGGAGTTGAGTCCTGCCTTTAAATGTCTATGTATCAAGTCAGGGACATTTCTAGATACAGGAAACAGGATAGATGAGCTGTATTGAGGAAATCACTGTTGTTTATTATCTATAACAAAGTTACCTGACAAACTCAGATAGAGGTAACTCAATGGAAGACATCTACAGTTAGCTCTTATCCTTGGGGTTTATTCCCCAAAATCTGTCAGTACATGTTTCCACAAAATGTCCCTTTCATTTAGTAGTTAACTCATTTTCAGGATTCATTCACGTGTGCTTAGAGCACAAGAGTGCCAAACCCTCACCTGACACTTGGAAAGAGATGCAGAAATACTAGCAAAAATATTTATCATATATGTAATGAAGCTCCTTCTTGGCATTTCAAAGAAAAAAACAAATAGCATGAACTAAACTAGCCAACTAATTTAATTGTGCCTCTTAAAGTGTGTATCATAGTTTAGCAGTTACACTTTAGATTATAGCTTTTGCAAGTGCTACTAGAGGAGAGTACTGTAACCTTTAACATTTGGTGATATATTGCCAGCAGGCAGCTCAGAAAATTGTGGGGAACAGTTTGATCATTACAGCCACATCCTCCCATCAAAGGTCTTGTGCCATACTTAATGAAACGATAGAGCCAAAGAGAGGGACAGTTTCTCATTCTTGTAGCCAGCACCAAATCCCCTTTTTCAAGACAACCACATCTTTTGAGAAGGTAAAGACTTAAATGTCCAGCAAGAGAAAAATGGGTTGCCTAACAAGCAAACAGCAAGAAATACTGCTACCAAAGTTATCTTAAGCTTCAATCACCCTTCTGCAGGTCAGCACGTTTACAGCTTCCTAATTGCTAGTGCAGTAGTTTTTCACGGACTGCCAGCTCTAAATGAAAATGGAGGCTTTATATCTGAAAGAATGATGTCTTTAGCAGTTAATCTCTCTAATCACAAGGTTTCCTAACTGCTAATCTAGCATTTTGTTATCCAACAGGGATTTACCCCGTTTCATTCAATCAGATTGCCTGTCAGATTAATGGCCTGCTCAGAAGGCAAAGGCTGGGTATCAGTCCCCCATGGGCCAGGGCAGAGAGACAGCCGGGGAGAACATCCTGCAAATCCTTCCAGAGGATTTCACACCCAGAGGTCTTGAGCAGGCACATTGTACATCTCCACCAGAACAACAGAATGAAGTGCTCCTGGTTGTTTTGAGAGCAAAGAGAGAGCACAAGGATCACATTTCACATGCGTTTGACAGATGCTTCTGTCTTTAAAAAGGTAGCATCACTTTAAATCTCCAGAAATGACAGATTTCTTTGCAGACACTTGTTTTCTGCTAGGTCAGCTTCCCTTTCAAAATAAATAGAAAATTACTTATCTTAAATAACATTAAAATTGAGATTCATGATAGATTCAATAATCTTTCAGTGATGATTTAATCAGTTGGAGCATCTCTAGGGAATGTTCCAAGGCTTGAAGAAAGCTTTCCCAGCATGTTTCAACTGTCTCTAGAGTTCTCAAATTATTACCTATTATTCCACATATAAAACATTACCCCAATCAGAGACTGAACCCTGCAAGCTGATCTTTGCTATCCACTAGGCATTGAAATTATCTACTAATTTCAGTACAGTAACTATGGTTATCTACTCGTATCAGCTCAATAGCTGCAATCCATTTAGGAGGCCCTTTACCTGACTGCTTAATTAAAGACAGCAAACTTGTCTGATTACTGATGTCTAAATTATGTCTTCCATTTTCTTCCATAACATGCAAAGTATCCGCATCTCTGCAAACCTGCACAGAGCTTAGCTCTACACCCCATAGCTAGCTACCGGTATTTTAAGAGTTGAGACTTCCTCACCTGTAAAGAGGAGTGAACTGGAAGACAATCCCTTACAGCAGCACTTAGTGACAGCTGCCATTATTAAAATAAAATTATTTTAAACAATTTCTAACTAGCATCATCTATTTGATGATTATCTAAGGGCCAATTTCTGTAAATACATATTGTCCTGCTCTGTATTCATTCTATGGATTTTAGTGAGACCTAATGCTAAATAAGAGACATTCAACAAGAGGAAGGTGTTGATTATTTTTATTGCTCTTTGCTGTATCTCTGCAGGTAGTTACCAGAGTATAACCAATATATCTATTTCACATGCACAATTAAAAAAAAACCAAAGAGAGCTGGAAAACATGCCCATAGCAGTCTACCTCCATAGCCAATGCCACAGTGAAAGCAAATATTCATGGCAGCTATGCAGGGTACTTCCTTGCTACAGAGTAGAAGGTAGTGATGCTGGAGAGCTTTGTTCTCATGCTTTCCCAAGAGGTATGAACCCACTAAGGCAAGCTGACAGTCCTCAGCAGCAACACTGGACAAGGGATGGGTTTGCAACTGGATGACATACTATCACCACAACCAGAGGGAATTCCTGATCTAACGTTCTAGGCTGTGCTGTATTATGCAGAGGCATCAGCTTAACTTGGTTTGGTTTTGCATTTGACTATATTTTGCAAAACAGACATATGCCCAGTACCAATTTCTATCAAGACTATTAAGACTTTATTTGAAAATCACTCATAGTGTTTAAATGTAATAGATTTCAAGCAGATGAAGGGTAAAATCTAGTAAGAGAATTAAAAATTATCTTTAAGTATACTATTTCTATTACTCACTGCCTGGATGGGACATATTCAGCTGTTCTGTGAAAAGATTTGAAGCTAGAGCAGGTGATACTATATAGATCTAAAATTTTGTATGACAGGCAGTCACTGCAAGAATGATGGTGAGGTTACATTAATAATTTTTTAAGTTCTTCCACACCGTACCACTGAGATGACAGGGATTGCTAAAACACATTTTCATGTGACAGTAGCCTAACTGGCAAAAAGCCTATGCACAAATTACTTTTAGTTATTGAAGAATGAACTCAGTCATACAATTAATGGTTTGTACATCTAACACAACACTGCTTGCATCCCCTTTGTAATGCCAAGGAACCAGTTCACTGGAAATCTATGAACAAAATGTCAAAGCATACATTCTGTTGTGTAGCATCAATTCACCAGTTCCATAAATGCTTTGGATGATGGGAGACACTACATTTACTTGCAGAGTATTCCAACTTTAGAGTACCAGCAAACACTCTGGAGTGCAGGATGACAAGGCAACGTGATCTTGCCAGAACAGAAAGCTCCTCTGACACAGGTAGCATGCAATCCAGGAAGGACAAATGAAAGATGCTACCCTAGCATATGAATAACCAGCTGTCTACATGCAAGACAGAAAGCAAGTGAGAGTGCAGCAAGTCCTTCAGAAGAGAATCATGGTATTATAAGTGATTGTTCATACTGCTGTGTGAGAAAGCAAACATGCCAGGCTGGATATATGGCAGTGCCTGAGCAAGGAGCATGCTGACACCTCTTTAATTGGTGTGCTTTGCTTTGGAAAGAGTCCAGCTGGAGTATCATGTCTCGGTCTGGGTGCTGTGCTTTGAGGCTGAAGGAGGTGATAGGTGAAGGAGAGCAGTGACAAGAGTCAGAATTCAAAAGAATCACCTAAATATATGATAATCTGTATGGAATACCTGGGGTTGTTTAGCCCAACAACAGCTGGGGGGAAAACACAACGATTTTCAAATTATAGACTTATAGAATCACATAATTATAGAACCACTTAAGTTTGGAAGAGACCTTGGAGAGCATCAAGTCAAACCACAAATATGCAGAAAGTTCCTCCAGGGTGGAAATACTATTCCGTGTCTGCAGCACAGAACCAGACTTTAGTGAGAAGGACATTAATGGCAGAAGCACAGGAACAAGTTGCCTGGAGAGTATGCGAAAGACCTGGAGCTGAACAAGACAGACCTCTCTCAGGATTGCATGGTCAATCTGAACCTGCTTTGGGGAGGACAGTTAGTCTCTGAACACACCATTCTTATAATAAAAATATTCTGGGTTGGTGGCACTGCCTGGCATGCAACAAAGACAAACTTTCTGTCTGTCCCACCGTGGCCTAGAATGGATGGCATGCAGCCCTGCTGGAGCATTATTTCATCCAGTAATCTTTAGTGCTTCTACCTTTGCTAATGTTCATTACTCCAAAATGCCATTAAGAAGACAATGCCGTAATTGATCCCTAAATGTTTCCAGCTAGGTATTGTGCCTTCCAGCACCCAGAGGGCCTGAGGGCTCCTTTTCCAGACCACCAGCCCAAATCCCACCATGTGTCCCTCCCCAGGGCTCTACAGGGAGGAAGGGAGTCCAATACAAGGGCAGAGCAAACCAGGGAAAGCAAAGTGGCATGTAACAAACCCAGCCAGAGCCGAGGTGTCACACAGTAATGGGCTGAAATAGTAGTTCCTGCTGATGACTAATGACCATAAACTAGAGGCATGAAATGGCAAGTTTAAAGCAAAGCAGAGGCTCAGAGTGTAGCAGTGGGGCGCAAGGGTAGAAGGAACAACAAATTGGAAAGATATGACTCCAACACCTACAGGTGTTTCCCTCTATATGATCAGAAATAAGATCACCATTGAGAAATGGAATGCAGCGTTGGGAAGAGCTGCAAAAGGAAGGAAAACATGAAGAAAACTGGTATTGCTGAGCAGAAAATATCAGACAAGAAGGAACATGCATGTCAAAGGGATACAGCACTGCACTGCCATCACACTGAAAGTAATGTGTGTTGCCAATTATATGTGCACTACAAGAACAATCTGAAGTCTGTTTTCTCCCTCAGAAAAATCCAGTAATGGGAAAATTAAATCAGTGAGGTCCTTATGTAAAAATGGCTTAACACTGCACTTCTCATGCAATATTTACGCTACTTCTTTGTTGTGTCTATTGGCCAGGTGTGCCTTCACATGTCTCTCCAGTCCTGGGCTGAAAACACTACCTTTTCATTCCCCGGGTTAGTTGTTGCTTTTGCCCCCCCTGGGAGAGCATCTGCATAATGATATGACTGGGGATGGGAGCTCTAGATCTCCTCATGATGCCTTCACCAGCAGGGCTGGTCCTGGATCCATGCCAAAGGAAGAGCCCTGGAGGCTCTTCCACCTAGGCTGCCTAAAAGATGTAGGGAAAGAGGGAATTTACCAACAAAGAAGCTGCACTCCAGAAGGAGATTCTGCAGGAAAAGACAAAGCCATTTAAAAGGAGGACAGAGGTGCAACTCCAATAGGAGAAATAACAGAAGAAAAAACCTTACACAAATACTTTCTTTTTCAAGATTTAACCAAATGTATTCAGTAACCTGTGACATGGATCTGCAAAGAGGCACATTTTACACAGCAAGGAATTAGCTAGAATTAGAAAGAGCTAGAAAGAGTATGGTTATGCAAACAAAATAAGATACAACTTTTCAGTATAATCCACAGTTCTTAAATTATTTATATCAAAGCTTTGGCCAGTCTAAATCTGCCACAGCAAGTGTATGAAGCAGCCTTCCTTGAAAAGTATTATCTATGTTTAGCTGAGGTTAACAATTTTCCCAATGTTTACAGGAGACCCTGCATGCCATTTACAATTGATTAACTATTATTTGGCAGATTATTTGTACAATGAATGGCTAATATTTTGAGAAGAGATATCTGCTGGTTTAATATAGACTTAAAATATCACCTTTGATTTATACAAAATGCATATGAAGTGGGTAAAATGACCTGTTGGACTTGCTGCATAAGTCTTATCTGATAGCTATGCATCATTTCTGTTTCTGCTTTCCTCCCCTCTGAAGTTTTCTGCAGAAATATTTTGATGGCTTTTTCAAGTAAAGCATTGAGCATCATCCATTCCACAGTGCTGTATTACAGTGTTAATAAATGATGATGCTGAGCCTCAGCTATAGCAGCAATAAGATGTTTTAGTCTTAATATTAATAGATTATTAGCGTTTACTTGGTCAGAGTGGTTTGGTGGTTTTTTAATAAATAACTGTATTCCTACTTTTATTTAAGAAATCTTTGTATGTAGTGACTGACAGTGAATGGCAAATATTATTTTTCATTTTAAAGCAGAAAAAGAGATATAAGCGTTCCTGAGGTTAGCTGTAGCCCCTTAGTGAAGAAAGCAGATGGATACAATCCATTCTGAAACACTTGCCAGAATGACTCCCAGCTACACCATCTGAATAAATAGCATATAACACAGGTGGAAAGGTGTTTGGCTTTATGCTTATTGACCCAAGTCAGTTATTCCTACTTCCAAGTGAACTCAAGCACAAATGCACAGTTCCTATCTGTGAAGCGTTTCTGCAGGGTGAGACACTGCTTTTTTCTCTGCTGTCAGGAGCTCAAATTTCTGCCTTTGGTGAAGCATCTGTCTGAGTTTCCTCATGTGACTGCTGTACACCTGCTTGTATTATGCTGCTTTGTCTTGTTGTGAACTTTAAAAACCCATCAAAGATTCACACAGTGAGAGTAACACAGTAGTTGTTTGGTTTGGATTGCATGGTGATTTTCTCTTCGAATCTGACCTTTCCCATGTTGTTGAAAAAAGAGCACAATAAGGGGATGTATATACGTAAGATCCTTTCTGCTCATTCTGGACTTGTTGTAATGCTGTATGGAGGCCAGAAAAATGAACTGTAAGGAGGACTGAGAGGTCACTGAAGCTCCCCTGCACCAAAGTAGAGCTGTGGATACCCGTGTATTCCTGACAGTTGTGGATCTTTAATTCCTACAATCAAAGAGAATCCTAAATGTGTCAGGGTTGTCCCCTTCTTAGGGGATAGGTAGGAAATCAGTAGTTTCCTAAGGGTTTCCTTAGGATATGAAAACAAGAAATGGTGACTTTTTTGTTGTCAATTTGGTCAGTAGCAGATGAAGGAAAAGAAATAGGGTGCTGGGGTCAGATATCTAATCCCATAAACTAAGAAAGGTCCATGAAGAAACTGCCATCAATTACAATCTGTTCATGAAAAGTAATGTACAGAGGCAACTGTTTCCACTTTCATGAAGAAGGCATTTTAGCCTTAATTTTGATTGCAAAACAGGTTAAGGCTTCAAAGCCATATAGGTTTTCAGCTCCTACAAGCCAATCATTATTTGCTTTTACTCAAACTCTGCCCTCTCCGTCTCTAATTTGATGCATCAAATTGATCTCAGAGATTTTGACTATCGAGCAACTGAGTAAATCAAACAGGTCTGCAATGCTATTGTGCGGAAATACAAGTGGAAGTTTCAAAGCTTTTTTCACCGATATAAGCAAATGAGATGAAATTTGATTTCACAACTCAACAAATGACCCCAAAAGGGCCTTAAAATAGCCGATGGGGTACTATAGATTTCTACCATTACAAAACATCTCAGAGGTAATACCTGTTAATAAGCCTGTGTTTTCCCATAAATTCTCAGAAACTGAAAAAACTAATCTAAAAATTTCATGGAAGAGAGACTCCTCTTTAGATTTTCTGTCTTACTTTGGCTGGATCAGAAAGACTATGATTGATAACACCAGGTACCAGTATAGATTGGGGACTGACCTGTTGGACAGCAGTGCAGGAGAAAGGCATCTTGGGGGTCCTAGCAGACAGCAGGATGACTACTAGCCAGCAATGTGCTCTTGTGGCCAAGAGGGCCAACAGCATCCTGGGAGGGGTCAGAAGGGGGATGGTTAGCAGACCAAGAGAGGTTCTTCCCCTCTGCACCAGTGAGACCACATCTGGAGTATTGTATCCAGTTCTGGGCCACTCAGTTCAAGAAGGACACACAGCTGCTGGAGGGTGTCCAGCATAGAGCAACAAAGACAATGAAGGAAGTAGAGCACCATCCTTATGAGGAAAGGCTGAGGGAGCTGGATCTCTTGAGCTTGGAGAAGAGGAGGCTGAGGGGTTACCATATGAATGTCTATAAATATGTGAGGGGTGGGCATCAGGAGGATGGAGCCAGGCTTTTCTCAAGGTCATCTGGTGATAAGACAAGGGGCAATGGGTGCAAGCTGGAACACAGGAGGTTCCATATAAATATCAGAAGGAACTTCTTCACAGTGAGGGTAACAGAGCATTGGAACAGGCTGTCCAGGGGGTTGTGGAGTCTCCTTCTCTGGTGATGTTCAAGACCTGTGTGGATATGTTCCTGTGCAACTTGGTCTAGGTGATCCTGCTGTGGCAGGGGGATTGGGCTAGATGATCCTTTGGGGTCCCTTCCAATCCTTAATGATTCTATGATTCTATAAGAGCCTCTTGGAAATTTGACACTGAACCTGGAACTTCAGACTCCTCAAGCTCGGGTAGAGGCATGAATTGACAGCTTTTCCTGGTTAAGAGTTAAAGGCAGAACCTTTTATTAAGATAGGTGTGCATTAAAGAAAACCAAAACCACTCTTGAAGAGAAGTAAAACATGGTTGTCACTTATGTCAGGTTTTCAAGAATCATCATTTGCTACATCATTTAATCTGAAATTCCCAATCCCCAGTATTAATGGTAGAACAAGGCTACCAAGGACTTCAGCTGAAGTCAGGTCACATTATGCTAAGTACTGCTCATGAGTAAAATATAGAACCAAAGTAAGCAGGTGACACTTCCCATCCACTTAAAATAGAAACTGCAAGTTCAAGCACAGAGAAATCCATCACCACTAATTTACACAAAGTAACCCATTTCAGAGGTGTTAAGCAATATGATCAAGGTCACATAAGACATCTGTGGCAGAGCCAAGAACAACCAAAGTTAAGAATAGCAAAGTCTCATAGAAATTTCCCAACTCATTTATCTTCTCCTCATTTAAATCCTTAAATAATGACAGATGCATAACTAACGTGCCCAAAGGTAATAGGTACATGCTAAAGTCTCTATTGTATAGGCTTTTAGCATAGACAGGAGTGGGTATGTTGCACCTATTGATGAAGTCATTCAGTTTAAATTATTGCTTCTTTAAATGATTAGAGTCTGAAAAGTATGAAAGTTTTCTCAAGTCTGAAAAAAGTATGCTGTCACCTTACTGACACCAAGCAGTACTATTTTCTTCAAGAGTGATGGAGTACACAAATTCTTCCTAAATAATATGGTACAAATTAGCAGATGTCCTTGCTTACAAGTACTAGGTACCTAATCAGCAAGACAGACTATATTCATGAAGCCAGAGTCAGGATGCTCACAGAGTGGTGCACCTGATAAATGAATCCACTTTCCCTGTCAGAAAGGAAGATGAGTGATGTCGGCATGTTTGTGTCCAGAGGGCATGAAGACAGTGCACTGCTCCCTGCAGTTGCACTGGTGTGGGACTTTGATCTTGACAGGGTCAATTCTGTGGCTTCAAGGGAGTAGGCAGAAGTACTTACATTCAAACACATTAACTAGTTTGAGGAAGAGATTTTTTGATTTATATAATTGCTATTTTACCTACTAATAAAAGAACAGTCCCTAGAAGAAAGATGAGTGAAGATACTACCCCTAAAGGTGCATGATCTGTGCTGGAACCCACAGGTGTGTCACAGTAATTAGGCACATACACATCAGTAAATATGCATGTGCTTCTTTTCACTCTTTACTCCTGCTATTGTAGCAGCATTAGCCTTGTTTTCAAAACCAGGATTTTTGGTTAAATGTTTTTCCAGCTGCTAAAAAAAGTCAAAGCAATGTCATAGAATCATAGAATAATTAGAGATTGGAAGGGACCTTGAAAGATCATCTAGTCCAATGCCCCTGCTACAGCATGATGACCTAGACCGAGTCGCACAGGAACACATCCAGGTGGGTTTTGAATATCACCAGAGAAGTAGACTCCACAACCTCCCTGGGCAGCCTGTTCCAGTGCTCTGTTACCCTCACTGTGAAGAAGTGATATTTATATGGGACCTCCTATGTTCCAGCTTGCACCTATTGCCCCTTGTCCTGTCACCAGATGACCTTGAGAAGAGCGTGGCTTCATAAATGTAATTTTAAAATATTCTTCATTTCTGTCTCCCAAGATTTCAACACCTTTCCTGATGATGTAAAATTTTATAGGAGATGCAGTTAGGAAATAGATGGGAGGGAAAAAGATCAGCAAGAATCTGTAGGCATCATTCATCTTGCTGTACCTATGATAGGGATGCACAAAACAGAAGTAAAAATAAAATACAGTCTGTTAAAAAAAAAAACCCAAGCCAACAAACTAAATATCTAAGAGACTCAATAGCTTCTAGTAAAACAAAAGAATTTGATTCCCTTTAGAGGCAGCTCAACAGTCAGTCCCTAGCTCCTCTGTGTTCTGCAAGTGATAACTCCTTTCTCCTCCCCTTTCTCTTTCCTTAGCTGCCTTTCCTGGTACTAAAGCCCTCCCTCACTCCTTATTTCTTACCTAATTTTGTCAAATCATCAACACCATAAGCTAAACTCAAAACTATTCTTCCCAGTTTGTATTTCACTTTGAAACAGCTTCATTTTAGCAAAGCACAGCGTGTGTATCAGAAAACAGTTTTACTTTCCCCAGCTACAACACTTTGTCTAATAAAAGACTTGATTTCTGTTCCTAAGCCTCACCTGGCTAATGTTCTTAATGTTCTTAGCTCGTGGTAGACAGAACACTAACTTTTCTCCCTCCTCCCAGAATATTAACAAGGAATCTTTTATGTTAAAATTGAGCAGCACTTGAAAGAACTACTGTTTGGGGGGTATCTCCTGTATATGGCTGCAAAGACGCTGGGAATAGAAAGATTTGATCATTTGACCATCAAAGTTACACTTTGGGCTCAAAGATGTTTTTCTCTAACTTTGGTAAAGATAAGGAAGGGAATTTTAAAAAGTAAAGATTTTAAACACCTTCTACTTTATCTTTTGCTTTGTTTTTAAGGTGATTTAAGAAAGTTAGCTGCACTGACTTTCATAAGGGTACACAAAATATTTTGCTTCATACATACGAGAAGTCAATATAAAATGCTTCTGCTCAACCAGAAAGCCTCATGCAAAAAGTGAACAACATTTTTCCAGTGGAAAAACTCCATCTTCATGGTTCTGGGTCATTAATGCCTACCAAAGGCTACAGGACAGCCTAGACATCTTGGAGAGTGGCTGCTGCCCCATGTTTTAGCTTATTTTACAAAGTATGGATTTCCCCAGAAAGTTTCCCCTTCACTGCTAGTCACTGCTGGGCTCCACATGCAGAGCAGTAGATTTTGTGCTCCTCCTGCGGGTGACAGAGCCCAAGTTCATACTATTCAGTTTCATACCAATCCGTACCTGAGCAACCTCTAACCAACCATATTTTTAAAACCAGGAAGAACCAACGGGCAATCTGAACCTTTCATTTCATAGTCTTGTGGGGATCTCAGGACATCAGAAAGCTTATTACTCTCCCTGAACGGTTTGTCGTCTGTGTTCCCAGCACCATTCTTCTTCCCCATTTTTGTATGGCATTATGTCTGATAAATAGCACAGATAGGAGTAGCACTTTGTCTTGTAATATTTGGAGAGTTCTTCTTGTGAGAAAATTGTACAAAAGAAAAACACCTTCCTGAAAGCAAACAAACGTGGAAGTTTGCACAGGATCTGGCCTTTAGAGAAGCCATTCTAAAATCCTGGGGATAAATGAGCTTTAACATGCTTGCTAAGTTTTGGTATCTGACCACAAATCTTAAGAAGCTGTGCCTTAGAGGGAGAAAAATGCATTAAAACCCATAGTGCAGCCAAGAGAGGAGGAGAGCTTGTCAAAGCCACAGAGTTGCCATTAAATTAAATGTCGTACCAACACACGTTACTTGGAGAAATTACTAAGCATTGCCTTACTCTTCTGTCATTAAGTAAAGCATCCAGAGGTGATTCTGATGACAAAGCTTGCACTAACACCCACAGAGCTCTGGGGCAGCAGTAACAGAAGGGTTTTGCTGGTGCTAGCACCAGGCAGGTGCTTAACACACCTCCCACCCACCACCCACACTCTGGGGTAGGTGTGAGGTACCCTCAGGACACAATCAGAGATGCACATCAGGATTCCCCACTCCTGAAGTTTCTGTGCACATCCAGGGCAATGGACATAGCGCAAACCCAAAGTGCCTGGGAAAGGCCAGAACTGCCACACAGCCAGACTGTACCTGTGTTGTTCCATGGACTTTACACACAAGCCGATGAAAAAGGACAGCTTCATTCTGGAGACAAAGATAATGAATGATGATGTGTCATGCACCACATGAGCTGGCTGTGATATTCATAGTACAAAATTCTTCACCACAGCTGATACTTTCCTCTCAAAAGAGGATAGTATAACAAAAAAATGGTGATGCATAAAAACAATCTTTCTGGCTAGTGATAGCTTGTTTAAATAGAATCATAGAATCACTCAGGTTGGAAAAGACCCTTGAGATCATCAAATTAACCAATAATCCTTCTCTACCAATTTCACTACTAGACCATATCTTTAAGCACCACATCTTAAATGACCTTTAAACACATCCAAGGATGGTGTCTCAACCACCTCCCTGGGCAGACTGTTCCAGTGCCTGACTACTCTTTCTGTGACTTTTTTTTTCCTAATTGCCAGCCTAAAATAGAAATTGGCAGTAGAAACCCCAGTATATTCCCCATTGAGTGACATATGCCAGTGTATGTGCATGTCCTGCCCTTTCACTTTTCTCAGTTTTAGGTCCATGATCTTTCTCAGCAGTTATTACAACAGTAAGGTCAGACGTGCTAAACCTATCGCAATGAATAAAAAAGAAGCATGGATACAGGTAATAGTTTATATTTACAGCCTCTATACTATTACAAGATAAATCACAAACACATACTTCCTCTCTGGGTCCAAGAGATGTGGATTGCCACCATGTAATCAAAATAAACTGAAAAAATGCAAAGAGAAAGGATGTTGTGAGAAGCACATAATAGATACGGCTTCAACAGCCTGTTCTACCACATGCTTTCTGAATGACACTGGGCTACTCATAACTTCTTGCTGCAATATCTGATTACAACAATCATTTGGTGTTTTAGGTTCTTCATGCTTTTCTCTATTTCAATTTTAAGTTTTTAAGAAAAGGAATTTCTCCTCTGCAATGATCATCTATGGCTTCTGGGGACTGGTAGCCCTCAACCCAAAAAAGACATAGGTATCAAATCTCAATACAGGGATCCAAGTAAGAGTGCACGTAGTAATCTTCCAGACTTAGTCTGGAACTGATAGGCTAGTTCTATGCTTCAATGAAATACACACTATAAGAAGTATTTAGTGATACAGAAACTGTACCATACAGTACTGTAACAGCTACAGGTTGCTGCACTGTGGCCATTCAGCAAGATAGAAAAGCTCTCAGTGTGTTTTCATGACAGGTAATGAGCCTGGATGAGCATTACAGCACAATTAGAGATGTCTTGTGCAGACAAATTGATTTTGGTGCCCACATTCCTCAGATCTTCAGTCTTGCCGAGTCAGATAGAAAAAACAGCAGTGAAACAGACTGTCAGCTTACAAGCAGATATCTAGCAATTGCCTTCATCCTTAAACAGTAACAAACCCACCCTGAAAATCAAATCAATGTTTTTGAAGAAGTTAACAAAAAGTAGCATTGCAAAGCCCTGTACTTGGAGAAGTTCCATCTATGACTCCCAGCACCTCTGCAGGGCCACGTTCTGGTTGGAATTCACCAGGGCTGTTCCTAACTACACAGTGGGGCAGGAATGCACTGCCAGTGTTGTGTGTGAGCTGACATAGCTTTGGTTTCACACTGATAAATGGACTATGTCTGCAAGTGCTCTTCAGGCTTCAGGCTATGACTGTACTTTTAGCCTGGCCATAAGCAGACTTTGGGGCCCACAGGGGGCAGCTTGAAAAGGAAAGTCTATTGATTTACTGTACAGTAAAACATAATACAGTGTCCTAGACCATTATAATCCCATTTTCTCTTTGGCAGAGTTTTCAACCTTCCTCTTTGTCTCTTTTTTTTTTTTCCCTTTCCCTTTTCCTCCCCTTAAGCAGGAGAGTCTTTATTCTAGGCACTGCGTTGATCTGTGCCTCTATTATTTGTGTCTTGGGTCTGTACAATTTAAGGAGAGGAGGAAACTACAAACTAGCCCATTGTACTCCTACTGTGTCCAAGTGTCACAGATAAATATATTTTCAAAGGTTTGGCTTTACAACAATTCAAACTTTATTGCTAGTATAAGGTAAACCAAAGGCTTCTATTTTAGCAGCACTTAATGATTAGCCAATTTAAGAACCAGCAAGTGATTTAACAAAGTAAAACAGTGACTCTATTGCAGATTTGAAGACAAGAGTTCTAAGCTACTACAGGGTAGCTCAAATAAAAAAACCACAAATATAAAAATGCAAAACACACAGACAAACAGAAACTCTTGAATCTAGAGACCACTGCCAAATCCCTAAAGCAGAACACCTAAATAAGTAGGGATGTAAGGAAGAGGCCAGCTTATAGTGAAAATTTGCCTTGTCAAGGTGAGTATATACTCACAGTGCATTGACACAACTCAGCAGGTGATAGCTGAGGCTTGAGGAGGTGATCAATACCCAGGTATTGTGTTAATCTGCCCAGCATAACATCCTGAAAGGCATGCAGTTCAGGGGAGATGTTGTGTTCAGCCTGCTGTGATCCAGGACAGCTCAAAGGGGTCTCATTTTGGATCTCTCTTCATGAAGTCCAAGACAATTGACTTTTGTCTGCTATTTTTCCATTTTCCAACTCAAGTGGTGTAACGTTTCTGTTTGCATAGGTGCAGACCTCGAGGTTCTGCAATCCTGTCTTCTGGGTCACAAGCGTAGCAGTTCTGCTACAGCTGACTATCCAACAACATAAGAAGAGGAGAAGAGCTAGGTATATTGAAAGGAAATGCTCTGATTCACAGTAGGAGGTAACTACCACACCAAAAAAGGGCAGATATTAGGATATATTGTACCCCAAACACTTACTAACTATCCACTTTATTCCACAAATGCAAAGTAAAGTCAGACACTTCTTCCGTGAAATTACATTATAATAAAGCAACTTTTGAGAAATGATTATGAAATATTCAGACACCAGCTTTGGCACTTTCAGCAAAGCACATTCTTTGTTATTCGAGGTATTAAATATACCTTGGAGAAACTGAACACAAGCATCAGAAATCAAAGTGATTTCTGCACTGCTTGTATTTTGCTGGTCGTGAACTTGATTTGCTTTTTTTTCTCAGAGGCTTAAGAAGAAAGGAAAAGACAAAAAATAAAGAGCTGAGAAATGCAGACATGATCTGAATTTCTAGTGAACTAAAACTCTTGATAAAATATTATAAGAAATGTACACAATCTTCTATTCCTATCATATATGGTTTCAGTTTGGGATTCATATTTCACTTCCAGTTTGAACTACACATTTCTTTTAGATTAACAATTAAAATATTAAAGAAAATAATCAGAAAAAAGGATTTGAAGGCAGTTTTTCTCATTTACATATGTACTAGTAGTTAAAAGATTCTAACTATTCCCAGTCAATAGATTTTATAGTACAGCATACTACTGACATTTACCTAGGTATAAACAAACACCCACTGAAAAGCAGCACATTATGGTTAATTAAACAACAGCCATATGAGGGAGGGAGGAGGAAGAAATAATAGTAATTTAACTGGAAAAATTTGACAAGAATTGTAATGCGGCTGCAAATTCATCAAGTCAAAAATACAACCCTCTAAAGTTAGTGCTCTAAGTACTACAAATAGCAAACAACATCAGCACGACACAACAGAGCACTTTTTCTGCTAATGGATCAGTCATCTTTCCTAATGACTGATGACTTTCCGCTAACTGGTACCAGACAGAGATTTGCAGCATTTATAATTTTAAGAGAGGATAAAATGAACAATATCTACTCAGTATTACCCTTTTCATTGAAGTTCTCCCATTTCTTTTTCTTCCAAATGCTGTAGAGTGGGCTTCCTCATCCATCAGTGCCATTTTTGCCCTAAGTGGAGAGACACAGGCCTACTGCAATCATCAGAAACTTGGAGATGGAATGCTTGGTGTCTCTTGAAGATGTGCAGTTCAAGCTCATGTTCAAATTCATTCCTAGGTAGTGGTAGGGAGATGAGTGCTGCCCAATACTCAGCGTCCAGCTCTCCTACCATCAAGTCAGCTAAGTAGCAATTCTGTGAGGGGTCAATGCCCATTCATGGATGGACTGTGGTCTTGAGACTCTGCTCTGGTGGGCATACAGGTGGCATAAACCCATGGTCCACCTGCAATCAGCCAAGTGCCTTTGTCATTGGGCTCCCTGTGGGGCCAAATTCTTCACGCTTCAGGATTTGAGATGGCACACTAGAGCTGTTACGTCTCAGGCTTGGGGTATGCTGGGGCCAGTAGCTCTCATTTGCTCAGGGCAGCTCTGATGTAGAAGGGCAGAAGTAGCCTCAAACATAAATATTTCTGGGGTGATAAAACACTCCTACTCTGCATTTGTTCTGAGTTCATCTCTTCTTAAGCAAAATATTAAAGAAACATTCTATAGCAATTTAATAATAACTCTTCATTCCTAAAGCAACAAGTATAATTTAGCAGCCTTTTAGAAAATAGTAAATGGGGACAGAGAGTAAATCTAGCCCAAAGCTAAAAAATCAACCAAGTTGCGCTGTCCTGTACTATGCCCATCCATTGTAGGACAACCGTATCTAAGAAAAGATGCTTTAGCATTCACTTCGTCACTGGTTTTTGACCTTACCTCCAAACTAGGTGTCCAGAAGAAGAGCATCAGTGCAGATGGAAATACTCAGTGCAGATACTGGATGCTCATGCCCATGATACCCAGCCAGCTCTGCACTCACGTCTGGAAGGCAGATGGATAATCCCCACTGCCATCTCTAAAGCTCAGCAAAGCTCTTCGAGCATCATGGTTGATTTGGGTGGCAGGGAAACCTGTTAGGCTCTGTTTCTATCTTCCATCCAAAAGAGGGCCACCTCTGAGATCAGACTAGGCTGCTCAGTGCTTTGCTTGATTGTGTCTTGGAATCCACTCAAGGATGAAGCCTGCACTGGGCTGCTGCTATGCACTGGATGATTTTCAGCAGAGATGTCCAGTCAATCAGTAAAAGCTTTAAAAACGAAAATAACTGAGAACCAGAAATAATAACTCTAGGGAAAAAGGAACCTAGATCATAACCCTACCCTTGCCAAAAGTTCCCTGTATGGGACCCAGGGCTTATGGGTTTTGGGTGCCTCAGAGGCTGCCTGTAGAAACGATGAAAAGTCGTTCTGAAGTCATTTAAACTTTGTTGCTTCCATCTTTAATGTTTCTAAGAAGTTATTAAATTTCATAATGGAGGGTGCCACAGATGAGATGCAAGAATTTAATCCTGTGGCCATCAAGGAAGATACTTTTAAATGCATTTAAGCATTTCTATCATCAGACTCCCTCTGTTGGATTCTAGTCAACGAGTATTTCATTTGTGGTTTTATGGAAAAACGTACATCTCAGCACTTTTTCCAAGACTCGTTAGCTCAATCAATTTGAATTGATTTTCTATCTTCCCCCTAGGGTGAACAGAGGAGGAAAGCATAAAGGGAAAAAAATTTAAGCAATATCTGCAGATAACATCTTCCAGCATCTGATAACCTCCCACTGACAGTTTTTCTTGTGGTAAAGGAAACTGTTGCTGGGCAGAAGGAAAATGTCAAGTGCATCATAAAATTCATAGCAAACGTATAAGTCAAAATGCTGTAGGATTTTATTGCAAGTATGTGTTTCTCCTTTGTATTGCTACATTCCAAATCCTCTAGATTTTTCACAAACAAAATTAAATAGAAACATACAAGAAAAAATACATGCTTTTATGTATGACTTCTTCAATTATTCTTTAGCTATTGACATCCCAGAAGGAATAGTTACATACTCAATTACCTAAAATTTCAATTCAGCCTCAAGTGCTCAACACTGTGCTACCAGTGAAGAAAAATATCTTTTGACTTCTCTTACCAAAAGCTTAGTAAATAACAAAAGACTTGCCTTGTCCTGTTAGCTCTTTTTTTCTTAAGTAAAATAAAAGATTATTATCCTTTGTTCCCACTACTGAAGCCGTGATGCTGCTTGTATAGGAAAAGCAATATTCAGTAACCAGGACTTTCAATTCATGCTAATATTTCTTGGTCTATGGTCCATGATTTACCTTTAATTAAGTAGCAAGCAAGTGAAACACAGTGGAGACTGTACTCAGAATGCAAATGAATGGGTAGTCTTTTGAAAAAGAGACCTCTAGCACCCAACAATACCGAGGGCTCTAATGCACTTGAAAGAACTAGCGCAATGCAACAGCTGAATTGCATCTATCACACAAATGAATTTTTACAATAATTCAATGTAACCAAAAGCTTAATTCTAATGATGTTTTCTAGCACTAAAAGTATACTAATGAGAACTACAATTGTAAATTGCTATTTGAGAAAGGAAATCAAGGACTTTTCTTTCATCACTCAACTGGTCCACTGTGACTGACCTCACAATGGAAAAGGGCTCGGCGGAGAAAGGAAAAAGAACCTAAATCAAACCCCAAAAAACACACACATCCCAAACTAAACAATGAGCTCAGGGAATAATGTGTCACAGAGCAGACTAAGCTTATCTCAACACCAGAAGACTGGAGGGCAACCTCAATTTCAGATAAAACAACTACACCAGTGAGCCATCAGGTTCTCAGCCAGTCCACCATAGGGCAGTAAGTGTGCACATAGCTCAGCCCAACATGAAGGAGAAAACTTACAGACAGTACAGGAAATTTTAAAGAGAACAATTATTAGAGCTGAATTCAACTGATGTATTCCTTTCTGGCATCTAGGGATGTCTAATGTAGCAACAGTGAACATACAGAGACTGGTAATGGGAACCACATTTGTACTGTGATTTAACCGATACAGCAATTGCTACATTATGTTTATGTTGAGATTTCTGTACATCACTCTGTGGCCTTGATAAACTAAAATTCCACTTTACACAAAATAAACCAAATAAGTAATCTGACATTCAGTAAATCAGGTGATAAAAAACCCCAATAAGTAGATTTTTATATAAAGCCCTCATTATGTAGAATATCACAGTATCACAGTCGGCTGGAAATGACCTTAAAGATCATCCAGTCCAACCTAAAACCAACCAAGTAAACCTAATATCTAACATCTAGATCATGTCACTCAGCACTTCATCCAGACTAACCTTGAACACCTCCAGAGATGGTGACTCGATCATCTTCGTGGGCAGCCCGTTCCAAAACCGGATCACTCTTTCAGTAAAAAACCTTTTCCTAATGTCAAGTCTAAACCTCCCCCGATGAAGCTTAAGAATATGACTCCTTGTCCTGTCTCCAGACTTCTAAAAGAAGTTGGGTAGAAAGTACTTGACTGTGACATCCACTGGTCAAATTTATGCTGCAGAAATGTAAGATGCAGTCTTCGTGTCTTTGTAGACCATATTGAAGATAAAACTTTGTGACCATCTGATGTAGCATATAATGCTCATACACAGATTTCAAGACAATATGCCAATTACTATCAGAAGCATCAATATGTATGAATGAGGAGAGCTATATGAATTACAGTAATTTCTGAGTAGGCATAATAACTATGATCCTTCTTTATTGTTTGTTTGCTTAATTCAAATTTTCTTTACTCTTAAATTTACTTTATTCTTAAGTTCTAATACACAGGTGCCCATGGGCCACACTGCAGTACTTTTTTCTGCCTTAGGAATACTCCAGATACCCCCAAGCTCTGAGCATCAACTAACACCGTGTAATGGCTCCACTCATGGTTGTGCCTTAGCCTGATCCTTAGCCTTAACCATATCTCCTCTCTTTTGCACTGATCAGAGAAAGCAGCATTATTAATCATGGAAAGTGTTATGATAAAGTTCCTAAACTAAACGTAGAGAAACTGTGAGAACATAAATGCAGATACACAGAGTCAGATGAAGAATCCATATGATATACTGTCTTCAACTGTGGCCATAAACAGATACAAGGGAAGAGGAGAGAATAAACATACGTGCGCTTTTGCTAGTATTCTCAATAAACTGCATTTCATTACTTGAAGCCAGAAAACTTCCTAATCTAGACATCGTAAAGAGAGAATTCTTGAAGCACTTGTCCATGCTTTCTTTCAGTCTGTGTAACATTTCAGTACCTATCCTATCATTTGTGTAAGAACACATTAAGCCAAGACTGATCCCTAATTTGTTTTTAACTTGGCCCTTGTTGGCTTGATTTGACAGCCTGTAGAAAAGATTATGCAGTCTCAGGCATTCCTGTGCTTGTCATGATCCTGCAGGACCTCTGTATGTATCATCATCGTAGAGCCTCCATGCCCACTGCTCATACAGGAGCCGTTCCCAGTTTTGGCTCAGGTTTTGATAAGCACTCCATTTGTGCTGTTCTTTCTCAAATAGCTTTTGACCATAGCTTGTTTTCTTTGGTGCAGCTCAAACTTAAATTTACCTTAATCATCAGATAGCAAATACACTGTCATTGCTACAGTGGTACCAAAGGGATGTTTGTGATGTGGGCCAGAAGTGGAGTTAAGTTTAGGACCACAGTTAGGGTTCGCATTTGGGTTAGGGCTGAGCCAAAGAGGTCCTAAAGGGGAGACTGGAGTGGAGCTGAAACTGGGCAGACCAAATCACAGTGCCAATATTCAGTTTTCAAGAATAAAACAACCAATACAGCTAATCAAAGATATCCAGTGATTCCACCATCTGAAAAAAACATCAGTATTCCTTGATCTCTACCCATCAATACAGCAAAGATTTTGCATCAGAAAAACAGGGTTCATCTCAGAAGATCTTCCTTGTTCTGAATTGTGATTCTTAGGCTGAGTAAGGACAGATAGATAGATAGTCAGATCACTTTCCATGGATTATTCCTCTTCACGTTTTCATTAGTAATCTCTCAATTTTCCATGCAAACAAAAAAAAAAAAAGTTGAAAAGAAACAGCACCCTTCTTAGAAACCACAGTAAATTCTGGCATTAGTATGGCCTTTCAATAAAACTGTGGCAATAATTATTCCATTGTACCTAGGATTTCACCTCAACTACATCAGCACTGAAGCCCGTCATTTCTGGGAGGCCTAAGGGGCACCCTGTTCAGATGCTACCTGCCTTCACAAATGAGAGAGGACCCACCTCTTGCCCGGTGGGAAGCAGAATGTTCATCTAAAATCCAGACATCCAGGAGTCATTAATCACTTGCAGTGTCTTCACCAAAGATTTCCATCCATTCCTAAGCTAAACAGTCTTGAACTGTTAGCTTGGGGCTCCTTTCCCATGACAGTACGAGACACTTAACCTCTTCCTTGGCATCAACTTGAGTGCAAGACAATCCTGTGCAAAACGTACACCACACCAGTAGCCACCAGCTATTATGGACACGCTGCTGTTTGATACCCCACTCTCAGGTAGAATAGATTGGCTTTTTCCCACCTCCTGCTCTCAGCAACACAATTTGCTCTGAATGCAGACCGACAAGCTCCACTATGAAAATATCCCCCATTGGGTCCTGGCAGCTCCCTGCCTGGTTTCAGGCCAGAAAAACCCAGGCCACAGCCAGTGCTCCCCAGAGTGTGGCAGTGCTTCCCCCCTTCTCTCCTTCCCTCAGTGAAGGGTGCTGGTAGTCAGCACCTAGCCAGTAAAGCAGAGCAGGTCCATCCCAACAACTTCGCCATTACCACTTCACTCCACCCTGGCTGTGCCATCAGGTGCGAGTTCTGCAATCTTCCCAATGCCTTCCAGCATCCACATGAAGCATAAACAAAAAATGAGGGCCAAAACACCCTCTCAAACCAAATATGTGCACACCTTTTATAGAAGGCAACTCACCCCTCAGCAAGCCAATGTGCCACATGTCCAGCTGTTGCTCTATGAGTGAAGCACACAGGGGTTTCTCGAGCACTCATCAAGACAGCCATATCACGGTGTATTGACCATGTGTTGCTGGTAACAAGCAGGAGCTAATCCAAATAACAGTGTGGTCCAAAAGTTGTATGAAGTTCAGAGTTGAGCCTCCCTCAGACTAACTTCCTGGCATTTGATCATCTGCTTGTTTCAGTTGCTACAGAAAATTTCTATCTATTCATGCTGCAACCACAGACTACTAGAGGGCCAACAACTGTGTTCAGTTTTGGGCACTCCAATGCAAGGACAAGGAGTTGCTGGAGCAGGTCCAAAAAAGAGGAATGAAGCTAGTGGAGAGCTTGGAGGACAAGTCTTATGAGCAGTGGCTGAGAGAGCTGGAGTTCAGTCTGGAGAAAAAGAGCAGGAAAGAGAAGATACAAACCTGTTGGAGTTCCTCAGAGGGGAGAGCAAGCCTATGGCTGTGATAAAAAAGTATTTGGGTTTCCAAAACAAGATTGTGAACCAAAATACTCTTGCAGATTAATATCAGGTTGGGAATTAGATAATGAAAGGCAGGAGTAAATTATTAGCTTTCACCATTAAGGAAGTTACCACATAGCAGGATACCTTTACATGAGAGAGAAACTACCTCTGTGTTCAACCAGCTCATAGATCATCTAGACAAGAAAGTGAACTATAGCATAAAGATTGCTGATTATAGCAATCCAGCACTTTAAAAAGATAAAATGATCTATGAAGAGTTGCAGAACGAGACTGCATCTAGATGGTAAAATAGGCAGATTACATTCAGTGTTGTTAAAGCACAGTGATGCATATAGGGAAAAACAATCTTAATTAACCATGCACATTAATGAGCTCTAGACTAGCTGTCTATCAATAAGGGAAAAAAATACACTCAGAGAATATTTTTTTAAGACAGCTGTGTGACCAAAACAATGAACAGAAGGTTAGAAAAGATTAGGAGTAGAGAATAAAACAGCATTCTGCAGCAACATATCAATCTCCATCTTAAATAAAACGCGCAGTTCTGATCATCATATCTGAACATGGACACACAGCAGAAATGGAGAGATAAAGCGAAGACAGACAAAATGGAATATGTGACTAAAAAACCTGTTATTTTTTCCTTTTCATAGTAGGACACTCAAGGGTATCAGAAGAATTTGCCGCAGATGTAAAAGCACAAACGGAAGCAGTATTATTGATGCTTACAAAAGGAATTATTATTTTTGTGGGGGTCCTTAAACAGTGACGCTCCACTTTGTTTAAGACCCAAACTGAAGGCAATTTACAGAATCATAGAATTATTCAAGTTGGAAAGGATCTCAGAGATCATCTAGTTCCAACCCTCCTGGCCATAGGCAGGGACACCTTATACAAAGCCATTGAAGAGAAAATTCAGTAACATTCTTGGACTCCGGAAGCCCAGCCCCTGTAGATCACTGTGAGCAAGTAACAGGGAAAGGATGACATGGTATCTATCCAAAGAGGTTTAACCACTGTGACAAAGTGCAGACACAGTCTGACAGGCCCACTTACAGTCAGTACCACAGTACTCACACTCTATATACAAAGGAAGTAGAGCACCTCCCTTATGAGGCAAGGCTGAGGGAGCTGGGTCTCTTGAGCTTGGAGAAGAGGAGGCTGAGGGGTGACCTCATGAATGTCTATAAATATGAGAGGGGTGGGTGTCAGGAGGATGAAGCCAGGCTCTTCTCAAGGTCATCTAGTGACAGGACAAGGGGCAATGGTGCAAGCTGGAACAGAGGAGGCTCCATATAAATATCAGAAGGAACTTCACAGTGAGGGTAACGGAGCATTAGAACAGGCTGTCCAGGGGGTTGTGGAGTGTCTTTTGCTGGAGATGGTTAAAACCTACCTGGACACGTTCCTGCTGTGGCAGGGGGATTGGACTAGATGATCTTTCAAGGTCCCTTCTGATCCCTAATGAGTTTATGATTCTATAGTTTGAAAAAGAGAAAGTCCACAAAGCAGGAGGAAGGAGTTCGCACAAAATGGTAGAGGTCTGCAGCATCCCAGTTTTACTGATGCATGAATAAATTTGCCCAAACTCTGCCCAACCTTTATCTGTTTAACCTTGAAATGAATTTGTCAATATTTGTCTTGGAAGATGGAATTTGCTGTGACTACCTTTCCTGTAATAATTGTTATTGGTGGGAAATCATGTTCTCCCACTTCCATTTCTGTCTGCAGCTTGAATACCAGGTAAATGAAACTACGAATGAGGAAGATTCAGTTATAAAATAACTGCAAGTCTGCCAGGAGCAGAATGACACAGAATTCATAAGCCTTTAACTGTTTTTCATCCCTCACGATTTACTCCACCTTTACTGAAAAGGCACGTATTAAGCTCTTGCAGAAAACCTAGTTAATTTGACTTTTATTTGCTGAATAAAAAAAGGCTTTTTAAGCTGCATGCATTATGAGCAAAACAAATGAGATCAGTAGGTAGTTTCCAAAAATATGCTAAAAATTATGGTGAAAAACTATTACAAGCAGAAAACATGCAAAGCCCAGGAATTCACCCCTTGTCTCCCATCATCCTGAAGAGTATTTCTGAAAGATACGAGGATCTCACCACTGTAGAACATGTTCACATAATTTGTGCAAAAGTGTTTTTTCTCTGTAAAGGCAACAGCCCCAGAAATTACTGCAAATCATAGAGCAGATGGAGAATAGATTACAAATTTAATTTACAAATGAAGATACTGCCCAGTAAAGATCACAGTTAAAACGTGGATTCAAAAAGCTGCATTCCTGATCTTAACTCTTACAAAATGCAGTAAGTCTGAAGATGAAACTTTTGAAATAGATGACTAGGTACACTGTCTCACAAGGAGGAGTAAATTCAAAAAAACACTTTAATTAGCACAGCATTTAGTAATAGAACCGAGTTAGCTTTATATTAGGCTCTCTCTTGTGGTTGCAATCCTGGAAAGCACAACATTAATGTAGCTGAGATATCCCAAATGCTACACATACAAAAAGGAAAGGACGCAATTCATTATACTGAAAAGCAGGGGAACATTTACTTTAATGAATTACAGCATGAGCTTCAAATAACATTTACGGCAGTTTGTAAAATTTATTACCAGCATAGTTATTTGCATTAGCAGATTCCTGGATATAATCACTCTCCAGACTTCATCCTCCCCATCCCAGGTTTTCACTAATTTCAGCTGAAATTATTTGCGGTGCCAAACTGATGTGATCATAAATTATGGACTTTTAACATTCATTTTCATACACCAAACAGTGACAGCCATATTAGCCTTATCTGATTCTTGCTACTCATAACACGTTACCTCTTTTTGGATCTTTGGAATCAATTGGCTGAGTTGTACCAAGGAAGTGGTGTGTATTTACAGCCCGGGACTCATAGGAATAGTCTATAATTATCCGAGTGACTAAGACCTTTTTAGTAAAACAGCCACATTTGCTGAGCTTTAATGCATTTCGTGACAGTGCATAATGCAGAGCAGTGCCTTGCTGATGAAGTATAAACTGCGGGTCTCAAAATCATTTAGGGTTCCTAGATTAACTGGGACATGGATATGAAAGAACCAAAAGTCAAAGAAGGGCCCAAGTACAACATGCTTTAAATACAAGACAATGGGTGATTTTATGCTGAAAGCACAAAACTGCAGGGAGAGTAACATTGTTGACTGAAGGACATCAAATCAGGGTTCAGGGAAGCTTTGCACTAATCCTGTGTTGTAATGACAGCTTAAAATTTTGGTACTTTGATGAGTTCTGAGATTGACTTAAAGCTCTTTAATTTGGCTTGCTGGTATTTAATCTTTTAACTTTGCATTCTTAATCAAAACTCAAAGCAGATCTTTAATCTTGTATGTATAAAATGGAAGATTAGGGGACCCTGACCTGCCTCTGGTGGACAGCTGTTTGCTTCCCCTTTTCCTACTCCTCATAGTAACAGCAAGAGAGAGTAATTTCAAACATTTAGGAATGTCTTGTGAGAAAACTGAAAGGACATAAATATTCTCTGACAGAGAAGAATTGGAGCACTTCTCTCTTTTCCAGTGAAGAATTAAACTCCATCAGAACCTCTGCAAGCATTTCTTTTAAAACATTGTTGATATGACAGGAAAACAATTCTGTTTCGAATGGATTCCTCCTTGAAGAGGGATGCCTATGTTTACATTTCCTTTTTCCCTAGAACACCTGAGACATCTACAGGCTTCAGTGCCTACTCCAGTTTAATAGCACACAATACGTAAGACAAGGGCAAGTCAAAAAATGCTTTGTACAAAGTTAGGAATTTTCTTCACTGATATAAAATAAGTCACTGAGGATATTTCTACCAAACATATCTGCTTCTATTGTCAATACTATGCAAGAGGAATAAGGTGTTTCAAAAAACAAATGCACACAGGAACTTTAAGAACATTAGGTGCTTTAAACTCATATAGTACTTCAAGGAGTCTATGGTGGCATTTAGTCAAGGCACCTGAGACGGCCTCAGCTGCAAAGGACATCACAGTGGGAACCTATAGGAGCTAACAGAGGTCTCTGAACCAGTACTTCAGCAGACATGAAGAAGATCACAAAGTTTGGTAACATCTCCTTTCCTCTTCCCAAGTGTTTCTAATAACCTGAGTCACTCATCCAACTTCCTGTGCAAGAGTGTTTAAAAAGGCAAAGACCCTGGAACCTAGGTCTTTGGGTCACTGGGCTAGAAGCTTCCCAGGCCATTAGGCAGATATTCCCTCTGTCCAATGAGTAATTTATCTCAATTTGCCACAGCGAGACAACACCACTCCAGGGTTTTGTCTCAGACTTGGGATGAGAAGAAGAATTATTATGCTATGGGAGATTTAATTAGTTCATAAGCAAACTCATACAATGCATTGCTAATTGCAAGAGACATGGGATAAAATGGAAAACTCTTTTCTGAACTTTGTTTATTCACCCAAGGTCTTGAGTTCCCTGTGTTGTGTAGAAAAACCCATGTACCTGAGTTGCCTGACAAAACAGCAGTTGATTTTCATTGCACACAGAAAAGCTGAAGTAATTTAATGTCACAAAAATCTTAATCAGATACATTAGGAAAAGAACAATCTGATTTCACATTTCAATTTAAATTCCTTGTAGTCTCCTTCATAGACCTGAAAACAGTGTAATTCATACCATTGTCAGTGATGGTTATCCTGGTTTATCTGTTCCCGAATTATTCAAATTACTTAAGTAGAGGCAAAGTCCATGAAAAAGTCATTTCCTGAAGTTCAATAAATTTTGAACTACTTTGAACTTAGTTTGATGCCAGCAACCTAGAATTAAACTTCTCTTAAGCTGGATTGTTTCCTTAAAGAGCACATATGGCTGGTTAGAATAGCAAAACGTATCTGGGGTTTTATTTAGAGAAGGAGGGAAAGGTCAAAAGGAAAAAGGCATTTTTTGATACAGAGCAGCAAATAAGCATAGAAAAAAAATCCTCATTCAATAAAAAAACCATTTCAGTACAACTTTTGTCATCGTGATTTTTATGCAGTGCATTTGTAAGCATAAATGTGATTCACATAACTCAGGGATTGAGATGAGATCTTGTGGGGAAAGGTGAAGAAAACCAAATGTCTGATAAATTAACAGTACTTGCAAAACCATGGGAAAAGTCCAAGGTCAGCTCAACCTGCTTGGAGATTCAGTAAAACAAATAGAACAGGAGATAAGAAAGCTGAAGCAACTAAGATAATTGGGCTGGTTTGTAGTGAATTCTGGAAAACTAACATGCTAACCACCATGATGTAATGGAAATCTACAGCGGTGTAGAGCTACAAGCTGGAGGGTATAAAAGGTAGGCTTTGCACACAATCAATTGTCCTCAGATGCATCTCTGGAGCCCGTGCCTTTAATCGCCACAAGATCTTCCTCTCTCTCTTGAGGAAGATAGCTTAGAAATAAAAAACTTTATAGAAAGAACCCTGACCAACACAGGTAAGATCTCTCTCCACCACCTTCCCTAATGAAATTTTATACAGATCCACATAATAATCTCCATATTTACCATCATCAAAACTGTTAAGATGGTTTTTTTCTTTCATGGCTACTGTCATAACTCTTGATCTTTGAAAGGAATGAGGGAACCAGGTCTGAAAAACAACCTTTAATCCCTTAGTTTAATATTGGAGTGGAAAAAGTATTAAGCAAAACAGAAGTCAGTTGTTAAGCTTTATGAAATTTACAATTTCTTTTTGACTGTGTAAGAAATGAGTAAGTTGAAGTGTTTTGCTAATACTCAGACGTATTCCACTTTATGTTTTCTGGAAGCATTATAAGTAAAGAGAGTAAATCATCATGTAAAACAGTAAATCAGACATTACCAAATAGGACCAAACAACAGCTGGTATTAAAAGGTTTTTTATTTAATAGCTGTTTGGTCACTGTTATTGTTCTACTGCTTTTTTTCTTTCAGAAGAAAAGCGTAGTTTGTCATGCCAGATTTGTAGCACAATTATCCTCTCACAAAATGCAATAAGAAAAATAAATTATCAATGGATGAACATACGCAACTTGATGCAAATACAGGCAATTTCTGCAGTGCTCTCAGGCAAAACAGACCTTCATGGAGAAAGAATAGCTTGTTCCAATCCACCAAGAAATTAGCCTAATGACAGTCTCCCTCTTGCTCTCTCCTCAGTTAGAACTGGCATGGATCTTTCACCTTCAACTTCTGAAAAAAGACATCTTGAATTCAAGTTCTGCCATTGCAAATACATTCAATACCTAAACATTATTCCTGGCTGTGGATGTCATCTATGCTTCCATGTTATCACTGGCTTTCTCTCTTGGGAATCTTATTTTTCTAAGTATGCTTCTTTGTAACTTCAAAAAAACTCTTAGAATTAGGTTTTCAGCAATCCTTTCAGTCAGACCAAACCTCTGCATGTATCTCTTCTCTGAAAGCCTACATTAAAATTGCTCAAACAAAACAGTATTTTCCTATACTTTTGTTTCTTCCTCTAGATGTGATGCTGTGCACAGCCAACAGACAGTAAATGGAGGAAGTCCAGACCTATGGACTGCTCCCCACGGTCTTTCTGCTTTCAAATTCAGCAAGGTAGCTTGTAGATATGAATGATGAGGGTCAAACCTAGAGCTTCAGCACAGCTCTAGGCCTAGCTGACAATCCTTAAGGTATGTTAAATACATACATAGTAAGGTACGAGCACCGTCTGGACACTCCAGCAGCCTCAAGTGCTGTATCCCTCTGTTTACAGACTTACGTATAAGCAGTTGAGACCACCACTTAGACCACCAACTCAAATTGACTCCTTTCAACATAATACTCTGGGCTCAGCCATGCAGCCAGTTTTTTGCTCAGTGAAGAATCCACCTGTCTAAGCCATGAGCCACCAGCTTTGCTAGCATAATGTTGTGAGAGACTGTGTCAAATACTTTACTGAAGTTTAGGTAAACAACATCCACAGACTCCTCCTCATCCACCAAGTGGGTCACCTGGTCATAGAAGATAAGGTTTGTCAAGTAAGACCTGCCTTTCTTAAACCCATGCTGGCTGGTCCTGATCCCCAGGCTGTCCTGCACTTGCTGTGTGAGCAAGCACGGTCAGGATTAATTGCTTTAATGAATAAAGCATTATGTTATTTTTGTAACTAATATAATGATAAAAGGTTAACTACAATGACCTCCCCGTTTATCTTTCTGGATTTTTTTTTTGCTTGGTTAGCTTCTGACTTCCTCTAAATAAAAGTGTTTTGTTGTCCAATGCTTTAAAACATGGCCTGTTAATCTGAAGTTCCTGTTGCCCAAGTTAATCTGATTCCTGGAATGAGAAAAAACAAACTCTTAAATGATACTCCCTAATCCACTTCCAACCATTCCCAAGTGATCTTGAAGAGCTGCCAAAGCTTTTGGTAACATTGTTTGAAGTTCTTTCCCAAGTTTACGAACTTGACTAGTGGCTTTCTGTTGTACTGTGTAAAGGGAGCCCTGGTGTCCAGTACTGTAATAATCCTTTTAATCACACCTCCACTTAAAGTATAATAGTAAGTGCCACCAGGTAGGTAAGACATTAGAGCAGCCTACCAGATATAAAATATGGGAGATCCCCATACCTGAAATGGCACTGAACATCTGTCTTGAGGCAACCAAATCCCTTTGCCAGCATTAGAAATGTTAATCACAATCATAGGTACTTTACCTAGGCATCTAATCGCACAGGGATATTGCTGGACAGCAGTCAAACTACTTACTGCAATTACTGTTGCCACAGCCAGCCTTGACCCTTTGAGCTTCTTCACTCCTGCAAGAACACTGAATTTGAAAGCACATCCACCGACTTTTTCAAACTACCCTTAGTTCATTGAGTTTATCTCAGTAACAGGAGTTATTGCCAAGTAGAAAGATGCTTCCATTTGTCTTAAAAATAATTTTGCTATTTTGTCAGAAAGCCTTGTTATAACTGTCAGTTTTGGGCCCTCCTACCAAATCCAGTAACACAGTAGCCACATTACAATCCTCCATGACACATTTCAAGCCTCTGGGCAGAGCTGAAGAAGCTACCTGACTTCTTGCTTTTCACGTCAGCATTCTTCTACAGAGCAGAGATGTAACACACATATTGCATGCATCAAGAGACCAAACAAGATGTGACCAATGCCATGGGACTAGAGAGAACATCTGTTGTTGGCAAGCACAGGGATTTCAGACTAACCCATGAATTCTGTCCACAGTGACAACTGTTGACTTCCCTGCTTCAGATTATGTGGGAAGGATGTGAAGGCTGGGGATACTGAGCTGTACATGTAGCTCTTGAGATACATGTGCAATTCATTGCCACAGCAGTGCGTACACTTATATATCACAACTCAGCGCTAACACTGAAAACCGTAATAGCAACAGAACACAACACAAAAGTACTTCCTGTGATGACCACTATTTAGTAAAAAATGAAGATGCAGCCTACCTGGTTTAATTGACAGGCAAGGGTTACAACTGGAAACATTTGAAATGGTTAAACTATCATTTTAAAAACTGTGTGGTAGGAGTCACGACTAATACTACATCGCTATTTCATGTGTTTTACTTCCTGTCTGAAAAGCACAAAACAGGTTTTAAAATTCATTCAAATAACAGAAGATCAACAAAAGCACAAGACTTCTCTTGAACAATATTGTTCTGCTTCATTAAAAAAAATAAAACAAAAAATATCAATCTAGTTTACTAGGAGGAGAGTACAGTCCTGGATTCCACTAATTCAGAGGTGACTGCTGATGCTGCATAGAATCATTAGGGATTGGAAGGGACCTCGAAAGATCATCTAGTTCAATCCCCCTATCACAGCAGGATCACCTAGACCAAGTTGCACAGGAATACATCCAGGCTGGTCTTGAATGTCTCCAGCAAAGGAGACTCCACAACCCCCCGCGGGCAGCCTGTTCCAATGGTCCATTACCCACACTGTGAAGTTCCTTCTGATATTTATATGGAACCTCCTATGTTCCAGCTCGCACACATTGCCCCTTGTACTATCACCAGATGACCTTGAGAAGAGCCTGGCTTTATCCTCCTGACATCCACCCCTCACATATTTATAGACATTCATGAGGTCACCCCTCAGCCTCCTCTTCTCCAAACTCAAGAGACCCAGCTCCCTCAACCTTTACTCATAAGGGAGGTTTTTTGTATGACTAGTCTCAAAATAGGAAAAGCAAAAAGGGCATTGTGAAACCAGGACGTTTGTGCAAAGGGCTAACATCACTGAAGCAAGGCCTGTGATCTAGCTGATGTCTGTCAACATTCCATCAGTGATTCTGAATGTAAAGGATGCTGTGGTGCTGACAAACATCACTTACTCATCAGCGTTCCTCAGTCTGACTTGAGATTTAAAGGGAAGCTTAAATCTACCACTGCTTATAATTTGACTTTTCAAATATTTTTGAAAGTATTTATGCAAGCATTTAATGCAAACATTAGCTGGAGTGACTGTCTCCAGTTGCTGCAAGTTGTTTTCTAATGGGAGAAAAAAACTCAAATTCTTTAATTTTCTTAAGTATGAACTTAATATAGACAGTCACATTTTGTTCAGTACTCACAGAAGTAGAACACGGCTATGAATGAACAATTTCAACAATGCAATGCTTCCTGCAATGGTATGAGAGATCATATTTCTCCCTGAGGTATTTTCTCTGGAAGTATTTGAAGTATTTGCACATCAAAAAGTTATAAGCCAAAATGCCAACTCTAAACAGCAGCTGTTGGATCTGTAAGCCTCAGCCTCAAATCACAGCTCCTTTGGGAAACAAATCCAAACTCCCAACAATGCACAGCAGCTGGGTTCTTGACATAACATTTTTTAGTTTGATAGATTTCCTATATTTGTGAGCCCACAAGCAAAAATCTCAGCCACAAGAATATCTGAGGAAGCACTGGAATTAACTGCCTCACTTGCAGCATTATAGTTTTTCTCCATCCTAGTTTTTCCCCACTAAGATCTTCACAAGGTAATCCAGTCAAAGACTATTTCTGGTATCAGATACCAGATCTTCAGATCAACATAATAGGAAAAGGGTAAAGAAGGATTAATGTGCTGTCTTATTGCTTGCCTTCATCGATGTTTCAAGCTGTATTTTCAGAGTTTTAGAGTCCAGTATTAAATGCATTCAGTGGGTTGAAGGATAATCATTTGATTTTAAGATGGGGCAGACATAACTTTTGATGGCTTGAATAAAGGATTTTTAAGCAATTTTTGAGACACGAATTACACAGGGTTAATTTTCCACTACTAAGAAAAAGCATTTGAAATACTTGGAAATTTCTCATTACTTTAAAGTAATAGGGGAATCTATCAGCTTTGAAATAAGGATTTTCTTCTCATGACATCTGTACATTCTTGCTTTTAACATCTGCATTTTAATACATGGAAAACAAAAGACTTCTTTATAACTTGTTCAAAAAATGCTTTCAAACGAGTTTGTAATTTTTCAAGACAATTAATATCCCTAGCAGTACTTTTACAACTGCATCTACAGGAAAAGTTTTATAATTACTTTTGGTAATATTGTGGGAGTTAGTTTTACTATATACATTTACTAACAAGCTTGATTTGCTTTAAGTTGCTCTAAGCTAACGAGGGTAAAATTATATAAAAGCCACTACAGTTACCTATATTATATACTTGGAAATTCAGATGTTAAGTATTTAAGAACTACAGAAGTTTTCATCCTGCGCCTGAAATAGTAGTTTGTAACTTCTCCAAGTTACAAACCCAATGCTGGTGCAGAATGTAAGCAGCTCTTCTAAAAGAGAAGGTCTGCAAACTCCTTGAATAGCACATTTAATATTAAAAAGGTGCGAAAAGCCACTTATTAGGCCAGGCCCCAAGGCAAACTCCCATGTACTCCCTCCAACTCGGGGACAGCCACAGTGCAGAAAGCATTGGGAAGTATTTCATTAGTTATTTTTACTGCTGTTTTAACTTCTGTCTGGAAGATAACATACTTCAAGAATGAAAAGTTATGGGCAGAAGGCATGCTTTTGGAATTCATAACTTAATTCCATACAGCAGAACCAGTTACCAGCATGCTACGCTCATATTGCTCAAGTGCTTAAATTAATAAGGTGTTAAACATGCAGCTTTTAAAGCTAGATATTGAAAATTATCTTCTAAATGACTGTTCAAAAAACCCAGTTTCTTACTTGGAGAACTAATTTCAGCAGGATGCAGTGTCATGCTGCCATCTACAGTTTAACAAAGAAAATAGACTGCAGTGATTTGAACTACAGAAGCCACTAAGATGGGTGACATTTGCAAAATAGAAGTGATGTGGGCTTCTCAAGGGAAGCGATCGAGAGAGATGTACAGTCCTGTTTGAGTACTCACATTTTAGCTCATCGAGTAGGACTCAGATTTATTTAAGACATCAGCAAGACCACTGTATGGAGTCTTAGGTTGTATCAAGTTAGCTGCCCTTCTCCCCACCATACATACCTGAAATCAAGATTGTTTGAATGAAAAGGTAACTCTTCATATCACAAACCAAATAAAGGAAAAAGCAACAGAAAAATCAGCAATCTCAAAAACAAAGTTTTTCATTTAACTGTACGGAATAGAGATTTGGGGATCTATATTCCACACCTAAGACTTTCACTGACTCTTAATCTCAAGGCAGGTATTGGCAGCTTGGAAGTTAAAAAAAAACAAACACCAGAAACAAGAAAAATCAACCCAAACACTTCCCAAAGTATTCAGGCATCGATGCATCAAGGTTCTTCTGTTCTCAAAGGAGCTCTTAATAACATCACAAACTTGTGAAGAAACCTAAGATTTTAAAAGGCAGAAAGGGTGATAAATTTATGTGAACACAAAACTAGAAACCTGTTTTTGCATTATTTTTCCCAACAGCAAAAGACCAATTTCTGTCTTCCTGAATCACGTGACACTTCCTGGGTTTATTTCCTTTGGTAGTGGTTTGCATTTGTTTGGTTTTTTTTGGTTTTTTATTTAATAACAAAGAACTTAGAAGTTCTCTGATGAATGTGGTCGTGACTAAACCTCAAAGCAGCTGACACTGTTCTGATGTTTGGAACAGGCATTACAAGTACTGTGACTTTGACTCACTTTGGAACATTGCAAAATCATCGATAAGTCAGTTTTTTATTAGCAAAAATTGCACAAATTACTACTAGGACCTATAAGAGCTTCCTGATCATTTTAATCTGTACCCTTATTTGTTTTACTTGTATAGATATGTAGAAAGCTGAAAGTTCTTTCCCAACCAGGTCTCTGAGAAAGCTTCTCAGCAGCTGACAGAGGAAAAAAAAAAATCACTATAATACTTCCACTTTATAACTGCAGCTCAAGGCTCTCTATAAGCAAATATTCAGTCTCTCATGAATTATATGAACACAGCCTCAAGACTTCCTCATGACCATTGACTACATTGTGAAATTTTCTCTGCTTGACATGGCAAGAATTATTATACCGGCTGTCACACACCTCAGTTTCATCTTGAGAATGGATCCAAACACAGTAAAAAACACCTGTGATGCTTGTATTACTTCCTGTATGGATGGCACAATCTACAGAATACTCTGGGTACTTCATGACATGTGCTAATTCAGCTGTCTAGCAGAGACTAGTATTACTACTAAGTTCAGAAAAGTTCTTATTTTTATACATGGCTATGTATCTTACTGGCTAGTAATAACAACTTTAAGTGTTAGACAACATTGGCAATGTATTCTAAACTGAGCTAATTAATATTTTGACACAATAACTCATCAAAAAGATGTATGCTCAGTCAGTTCGAAGCTGTTTTGATTTCACATAGCAATGCTATCCTGCCTTATAGCCCAGAATGCCCATCTGATGTAGGTAGCAAGTCAAAACTGAAAACTTAAGTGATATTATAGTTTTTCTTACACTTCACAGTTATTGGAATATCTCATATCCCTTAGTCAAAGGTTCTTTGGAAAAAGGGCCTTTTTGCACATGTGCCTACAATATCTAATTATTTAAAAGCTATTTTTTAACAGTATCCATAGAAAGCTATGCTGGGATCTGAATCAACACTCTTATAACCATTTCTTCCATTTTACTTCAAAACAGCAAACAACAGATAGAGAAATAAAAGAATACCTTCTCCAAACTATAGGAAAATTGGGTTACAGCATGTGCTTCTGACAAGGTCAACCTTGAACCTTTCCCAGCTCAAAGGAAAAGTAAGCACTTTCCATTCTTTACTTTTAAACCTGACATGGTAAAATATCTCCCAGAAACAAATCTGCCCCTTCATGCACGACTATGCCCTCAACAGAAACATTTCCTTGAAAACCCTGTTAATTTCTAAAGCTTAAATCTCAGAGAAGAACATTGCTTTCCCTGCCCCATCCCTATTAAAGCTGGTAGGGGTTGGGCAGATGATTGCTAGTGTCCATAATCCATCAGACTCATGTTTGCAATTAATAGCATTTAAAACAATAAAGCTTCGGTATGAGGCCTGGAGAGCCTTATACAGTGCTTCATAATATGCATTGTGTTTCCTATTCAAACTTCTGTGAAAACAGCTTATTTTCCTTTTTTATTGGGCAGAAGAATGCAAACAGTAGTAAGCCTTGCTGCACCAATATAAAACTTCTCCTTCGTACATGGTAGTAAATCGCAGCCATGTGCTTTTGAAGTCCATTCTTTTCAAGAATGTATTCAAAACAAAGACTGTATCAATATGTAAACAATAGAATGTCAAACAGGCAAAAGGATCCACCTTGTCCAGCTTTTATTTCAATAGCAAAACTACAGAATGTTCCAGTTACTCTGTAAAATCAACTATTTTGTTTACATTCAAACCTTTGTCAGAAGAGTATTAAGGAAATTTGAACAAGAACTGCTTCAGTTGCAGTAGATGCTTTTACCGTCTTTCCACCTTTTGGAGAAGTTTTGCTATTTTATTTTAAAAACATTCCACTCAGCTCTGCCATACTCAGGTAAAACCCAGAGCTCACACAAAGTGCGTCAGTGATCAGTAGCTCCTAGTTTCTTACCTCCTAAAAAAGAGCCAGAGGCAGAACTGTACTGATCTGACACACAGGACTACTAGCCTCCATTGCCATTGTTTCTTCATGAATACTAGGAGTATTAAACACAGCAGAGGATCTTGTATTGAGATCTTAAAGTTTCCTCAGAGAGAAACTACACTAAGAGTCTTGTGCAGAAACACAACACTAAATCCAAGTGACTACAAATTCCAAGGACAAAACTACCCGGGAGTGGGGTGAAAAGAGGCAGCTTCTACTGCGTTATTATAAGCAGCAAGTTGAACCTTATGTCAGTCATCTTACTTTCCAGCATTTTCCCAAAAAAAGCCCAGTTTCATAATGAAGGGTCTGCTGGCAGGATTGACTAATGTCACATTTGAAAGCGTCAAATACATGGACTACAAAAGCTTGAACTGAAGGAAGACTTGTCACAAAAAGCCTTCTGAGCAAGGTAAACACACAATATCAGAAGACTAGACCAGATATTGCAGTTTCCTGTTTAGGAGGTACAAAGGGAGACTAGGATGATTCTATGATTCTATGATAAATGTAGTTTCTCAAAGAATAGTTTTTATGCAATCCAGAACCTAAAATTACAACTTCTTGAGAAGCTGAATCAAGATTTGGATCATTACAACTTCCCCTGTGACAAACCTCAGCCTCATGCACTGATCTAATGTATACTACGTATGTAATAATCACCAAGTTTTTTTCTAGACCAAGCAAACTTACAATATCTGATTAATCAGCCATCAGCCATCAGCCATCTACCTCTTCTCTTCTTCCAAACAATGTGAATGGAAAAAAAGTCAAAGACCCCCTAGAAAAGAAAACCCACTCAAACAGAACAGCACAGCACATACACACAAAACATTAAATGAACCTGCAGGAAATTTATTCCAACTCAGTGATGTTTGCTATTGCGTGGATTTTTCTGGAACCTATAAACTATTATTTTCAGAATTGATTTAGCAGTACTACAGAAGCAAATAATGCACCAGTAGAGACATTCACTGCAAAAGATTTGTACAAAAACAAAAAAGAAAAGCCTTTGTAGAAAGGATAGTGGTTTTTATTGTAGTCTTAGAAAATACTGAATTATGAAAGATACAAAATCAACTGTTGCAATTATCTGTTTATTTTACAATCTGTATGCCATCATACTCCTATGGCTTTAAGAGAGTCTGTTCAAAAGTATTTTAAAACATGCTTTAACAAAGTATTTTACAATTTCAAAATCGAGTATTTCTTTACTGAAAAAACCCCAACAAACCAAAAACCAAACTCCAAAACATTTACCTGAGAATTTTGTATCATAAAATTGTCATTCATTGTTAAATTTTCCCAAGTTGATGACATAGGCTACAGAAGTGAACATGCAACTTGTAGGTCTACTGTATTAAATAAATATTTTAAAAATTATTTAGATGCAGCTGGTTAGGCAAAAAAACCTACCCTCAAACTTCATCAAAAGGTTTAAAAACCTGGGTGGAATTCAGACCCTGGCTGAGCACCTGACCACAGCAGCAGAGCACAACTCTTTGGTGGATATTCTGGCCTCTGAGCTTGGTATTCACTGACCTTGTTTTCCAACATCCACAACCCAGTGTGAGGGGTTTGGGACAGAGTATGTTTAAGTTCCCAGGCAGTCATTCTCAACATATATGCTCCACCCCTTTACAACACACATTTATCCCAAGGAATCCCATTTCAGAATATGTGTACTATTAGGACAATGCTTTAAGGTCATTGTCCACGTCATTTCAGAATGGTTAGGGCTTTCTGTTTTGTTATTTGTTGTTTGTCTGTTTGCTTTTTAAATAAAATGGAGACTCAGGAGCAAAACACTGCCCAGGGTAGCAGCATGGGAGGGAGGCAGGCAGGATTAAATTAACCAGGTATGTACAGATGCTAGATTAAAAAAAAAAATGACCCAGAGAACTTTATGAGTAATACTTGTACAGGATCAACATATATAAATGATAGTCATTCAGAAGAATTTCAATTAAATTATCTGACAATACATCCAAAGCAGTAGAACTATCATGATGTCTCCATATAGTATTTATTTCTGAATTTTAATTACTGTAAGCACTGATTTATACAAGCTATGCTTCATTAACACAAGTTTTTCCCTTAAAATTTAATATACGATGAAAATCCAAAAGATACCACTAGAGATTTAAATCAACTTTCAATCCCATAGCTGAGGTAGTGTAGTCACTTGTATTACATGCTGGGTATAAGAAGTTCTGTTGAAATCTGTCAAATTTTAGTTCTTCTTTTAAATAAGTGGCTTACTAGTCAATATATTTATTAATGCTACGTTACCTATAAAAGGAGAGGGTCAGGAGGGAAGGAGCCTTGCCAAGAACAAGCTTTGTCTCACTGCAAGATAAAACTGCAAAGCAGTATTTACAACAGTCCTTTGCTTCATTGCTGCCTACTTTACATGCACACACAAAAGACAAAAAGCTAATATACATTCTGAGGTAGGAAATGAAGAATTCCACTGGCTTGTACAAGATTCTTCATGTTTTGTAAACCAGCAACAACCCAAGTTTTCTGTGGTGAGGTTCAATACCTGGTTTTGGTGTGAGAATAACATCTAAATCATGAAACACCATTAGCATACAATATACATCTACTGCCATGTAAAAATCTAAAAACATGGGGATCGTTTTCAGAGGCTGAATTTCTCCTTCACTAAAGGAACTCTCTCTAGCTCATTTCCTTATTATATCGTTTATGCTTATAATTACAACACAAGCCATTGAAAATGCGCTATGGTTTAGCCATAAAAGACAGATTCTGAAATCGATCTATACTGGTCCCAGTGATCAGTGAAAACACCTACAGAGTACTGTATGCATCTGTCCTTACACTTTCACAATACTTTGTTTCCAATTCATCACAAATAGCAGCGAGCTTGAAGGTGTTAGGACAGTAAGTCACAATACAACAGTGAATTTTAACAAGCATATGGGATTCTGATGCCAGAGGATCCAATGCACACTAATCAAAGGATTGCATCAGTTTCAAAACTTCTGCCCTTTCCAGTATGTTTTTATTCATCCCACAAAATTCAGAGAAAAGGCAGCAGTACACTGCAGCACCTCCACTGTTGTAGTTGCCTTAATTATTCAGTAGAGGGCTAAAACAAAGGCATAGAATCAGAGTCATAGAATCGTTTAGATTAGAAAAGACCTTTAAGCATGTAATTCAGTAAAAGTTGACTCTGGTACATAGATGGGAACAGCAGAAAGCAATGAGCTGTTCCAGAGCACACTGGTCAAAATCAACTCATACTGTCATGTTATCCTAACCCATGTACAAAGTAAACACTTACAGAGCTATATATGCTTAAGGTTTGCTTACCAGGAAGAAAACCTTAGAGACACACAAGTTCCAGGTATAGAAGTCATTGTGCATAAAGACCTGTTAGGAGGCTTTTCTTCAGATGCAGAATGGTATTAGGTACTGGGACAGAAGGCTGCTCTACACTTGAATGAAAGCTTCCACACAGATAAACATCTGTGCATAGAGTTTATACTTTCCAACAAGTTTGTTGAAGTCTCCTTGGCATCACCACACAGAAAAAACTCCAAGGCTGACAAATTACACTCTAGAACTACATGGTGCAAACACAAAGTTTGCCAAGTAATATGGTGGCCACGTTAAATTTCAACATAGTTTCAAAAGAAAAAAATTCATCTTTTCTTTGACTTGGTAAGTTACTTCACAATAACACTCAAACTCATTTTCAGTTGTGATATTTGGAGGCTGGCAATAGGAAGAGAATCGATTCACTCATCTGTAGTGCATTTGTCAGTCATTTGCTGACAGAAGTCTGTGATACCACTGCTCTGTCCACACTGCTCTATGAGTGAAGTGTTTTCTAATGTTCTTACAGCAACTGGATGCAGTTCCTGTACTTGATCATATGTTGCATCACACATACTTTTCACAAGCTGATAACAAGAACTCTGCTTGCTTGTAGGTGTAACACCTGAAAGACCATCTGCTAATTCTATACATGCTGGTACCACAGGCTCACTATCAGGTAGAGCTGATTGTTCTCTTTCTGGGAATAAAAATGAAAGTGGACAATCTGATGAAGAATATTTTGCAAGTATTTGTATTTGCTCGTGACTCAAAGCTGCTTCCTTACACACTTGCTGACAAAGTCCAGTCAGATTCTGTTTAGTCTCACCCAAAGTTGACAAAATGTGGTTTCTTTCTTTCAGCAAATTCTCCTTCTCATTTTGCTGCAAGAAGAAAAATAGCATTTTAGTCTGCATTTTAACACAAAAACTACGGTTTGTTATTCTCTTAACAAACCTAAAATGAGACTGTAAATGATCTGGTCTACTGAAACCAAAAAGTTATTTGGCAATAAGAAGCTAAACACTAACACAAATCAAATCCCCATCAAAAGTAAAATCCTAACCTCTCTTAAGCATCAACACCACTATCTGAAGCAAGTTTTCGTACACACCTTTTTCAAAGCTCATGCTGACAACCAAAACAATAACCTGTAGTTACTCATTAAATATAGCTTCATTTACCATAAATATTCCTGAAAAACTAATTCTATAGGGTAATATTTAAACCAATACCACTGGGAGAACAAAACTTAAAAGCAGAGCAGTCTTCACTTTCACATTTTAAAACTTAAACGTAGAGAACAAGACACTGCATTTTCCCCTACAGATACTATTCTGATAGTTGAAAATAAATTCTCAAATGCACTGGAGAAACTTTTAAATAAATAGAAAATACATAAAACTTAAGGAAGTAAAACATACAACAATTGTGAACAAAATATTTTCAGTGGAAACAACAATCCAGTTTGTTCCAAGGTCCCCACCAGAACACTGGAAGTTAAAGAATCTGAAATAGAATAATAGAAGGAATGATAGTAGTGAAATGAAGAGACAAGAACAGAGGTGCTGCTAAGTGGTAAAATACTATTGGAACAAAGAACATCAGCTGAATGCTGGAGTTTTGTTTACATAGCAAATATGCTTAAGAATGGCAGATACTTGTCAGACATGAAATGAGACAATCCTTGCTCTGTAGAGCTTTTAATCTAACCTGTATAACACAAACACAGGGCAGAAAAATGAATGGCAAGTCACTAACTAATACCAAGTAGGAAAAAAAAAAGAGTACCATTCACTGTTTTACTTCAAGGTCATTAATTTTTGTGATACTTCTGATAGAAATGGCTGAAGTTGAAAGATGGATAACTGAGGAGCTGTGTCCAATGAAAACAAGCAACATCCAAAAAAAGGAAATGTCCACTGGAAGACAGGATGCAAGATCATAATGAAGCCATTTAAAAAAACAGAGGGGATAACTCAAAAAAAACAAACATGCCACACATTTTGAGTTAAGAGGCAGAGTTCTAAAGAAACAAATTTTAATCACAAGAGACTGTGTTAGCACAATGTTGTTACATTGACTCACTCCTAGAAAGTTTGTTTTTAGTCCTTCTCACAAGCCCTTTTGCAGGAGACACTCATTTCAACCTCTGAAGCTTGTTTTTGAAAGAACAGTGCAAGTTTCCCACCCCCATCTGTAGTTGTTGAAAGACTCATACATTTGAGTAATACTGTTTTGCTTAATTATCATCATACTAACACTGCTAAGTGATATCAGGTAGTTTTGGAGGTCATAACAATAGAAGAGCTCTTTATTCTTCTGGCGAATAATCCATATAGTTTACACACTTCCTCTCCCATATAAAATACGTAACAAGATCTCTACTATATTTCTTGGATCACAGCTTATACTATGTCACTCACTGACACATCCTTCTCCTGAGCTTTAGAATCTTCAGAGAATTTTCGCTTCTGGAAGCCAGCTGTCTTTACTCTCCCTCACAAACATCCTCATTTTAAAGCTTTGAATTGAGAAAGTACAAAGAATGTGAATGCACATGGATGCTCTGAAAGAGCCATTTCTTGCAAGCCAACATCTTAGGACTCAAGTGGCCTACATGTTCTCAAATAATAGTGAACAACAGGAACATGCAGGTTCATCTGAAAGATGTCATTTTGACAATTTGCTTATCAGTACAGATCAAATGAAATGACCAAACATGATTCTCCCAAAACCTAGTTACATTCAGTACTGAATGGTGGTTTTCTTCCATTTAAGTAGAGCTTAACATAAGACAGATCTAACAGAACCACGTGGGTGTTAAGATAACTCAGAAGTTTGTAATCCAACCTTCTGCTCAAAAAGTCAATTCTGGGTAAGATGAGGCTGCTCAGCATTTCCTCAGTCATATAACAAAAACTCTATCATGGAGCATGCACAACCTGTCTGGGTAACCTGCTCCATTTCCCGCTTGCCACAATCAGAAAAAAAGGCTTCCTAATACCCTGTTGAAAGCTCCTGTTCTGCTGTGAAGCACTACTCTCTAGAAAGCTGACGTTTAAAATGATCCTACATGATCTTGAAGACTTCCCCAAAAATATGGCCAGTGGCCATTAGGTCTCCCTACAGCCATCTATCTATTCTCCTAGCAGAAGTCTTGTTTCCTCCACCTCTCACCACAGCCCAAGTTCTGCAGGCCTGACCATTACACTAGTCTTCTAACATTGTTCTAGCCTGTCAGCATACTTCTTGCACTGAAAAGGCTCAAAACTGGGCAAAAGGTTCTGTTTTAGCCATGCTAAGTATAGTAGTACAATAACCACTGGCAAACAACTGGCTGTACTCCTGTTAACACAGCCTCAGACACTGACGGCCTCTTTTCTCAGCCTGGACACACTGCTCAGCTTGCTGTCTGCCCAGACCCCCAAGATCCTTTTTCAAGAAGGCTACTACCCAGCCAGTCAGTATCTAGCCTCTACTTAGCAGAGTGTTAGTTTGTTCCATATACAGGACTTTGCCAAGAAACACACCACTAATGCTACTTTTTAACCTGAGAGAACAAAAACCTGGTGAGCAACCACAGACAGAGATGAAAACAAGGCAACATGCTGCATGTACTGGAAGCCATGACAGAAAATAGTTTAATTTCTCAACAGACTGCAGTATTATCTACTTGTCAACAGTTTTCAAACTATAGCTATGCTGTATTACCCTATCTGAAAACCACACTACAGAAGACACCATGAGATCAAAGACTAACAAGTCTGAGACAACTGACGAACCCAGAGAAGCAGGAACAAGGCAGGAGTCAGCATGTATTAAGTGCCTTAGATGTACCACACAACACCTTTCACAGTTGTTTTCAACCACGCACCTGGAAATTATGCCTAGACAGATCTCAAAAAGTTTTTTATTTGTACACAACTTACACAAGTTTGACGGTGCATAACATCAGTTATCGTCAAACATGCTCAACAGCTCCAAACAAGGTCTTTTCAGGAAGTTCTTAAGAAACCTACCTTCATAGATGGAAAAAATAAGAAACTGGAACATGTCTCTGCTTAGAGAATGATTCATATATCAGACTTCACCTCACAATTTAAACACATATAACGTAGACCTTACACAGTTCTGTCATATAGCCGACATTCAGTCTGTTCTAGCATAGGTCCACAGAAGAAAGAATATTATACAATGACTACCAGTAACTTCAAGTCAACTACAGGTCTAATCGGGAGATGAACCCCTAATATTTTCCCCCTAAGTGTTGCAGAATATTGACAAAGTTACAGAACAAGCAGAAATGTCATTAAAAAAAAAAAAAGGCAAAAGTTCTGATCTGTCTGATTTCTCTCTTTAGTCTGAAAAATATAACTGCTGTTAATGTAACACCTGATTTCCCTCCCTCCCAGAGTATCTTCAGCATAATGAATTACTCACTCTGTCAATTCATCAGGGCTGCACAGCATCACAGAATGTTACAGATTGGAAGAGATCTCAAAAGATCATCCAAGTCTAACTCCCCCTTCCCCCACCAGAACAGGATCACACAGGACATATCCAGGCTGATTTTGAATGTCTTCAGAGAAAGACTCCACAACCTCTCTGAGAAGCTTGTTCCAGTATTGTCACCCTCACCATAAAAAAGGTTGTCCTTAAATTTTGATGGAATCTCTTATGTTCCAGCTTGCACCTGTTGCCCATTGTTCTATCACTGTATGTCACTGAGATGAACCTCACTACATCCTTCTGACACACTAGCTATTTATGTATCTATAACCATTAATAAGGTCTCCCCTCAGTCCCCTCTTCTCCAAGATAAAGACTCAGCTCCTTCAGCCTTTCCTCACAAGGGAGATGCTCCACTCTTCATCACCTTTGTGGCTCTTCACTGGATTTTTTTTAAGCAGCTCCCTATATGCAATATTCCAGATGCAGTCTCACCAGGGCAGAACAACATCTCTTGACCTACAATCCACTCCCCTAATACACCTCAGGATGCCTTCTTGGCCACAAGGGCACACTGCTGGTTCATGGTGAGCTCATAATCATCCTTCTATCCACCAGGACCTGCCGGTCCTCTTCTCCTATGCTGCTCTCCAGCAGATCAATCCCCAGCCTATACTAGTACCTGGGGTTGTTCTTGCCTAGATGCAAGACTCTACACTTCCCTTTGTTATAGTTCATTAAATTACTCCCTGCCCAACTCTCCAGCCTGTCTAGGTCCCGCTAATCCTCTGGCATGTCAGCTACTCCTCCCAGCTGTGTCTCATCAGCAAACTTGCTGACAGTGCTCTCTATCCTCTCATCCAAGTCATTAATGACTATATTGACTACTACTGGTCCCAGTACTGACCCTTAGGGGACTCCACTAAATACAGGCCTCCAACTAGACTCTGCCCCATTAACCACAACAGACTTCCTTTCAACCAGATCACAGTCCACCTTACTGACTGATCATCCAAACCACATTTTGTCAGTTTATTTGCAAGGACGCTCTGAGAGACTAATGCTTTACGGAAAAGCCAAAGTAAACCACATCCACCACTCTGCCATCATCTATTCACCTGGCTACGTCCTCATAAAAGGCTATCAGGTTGTTCAAGCACAACTTCCTCTTATTAAAACCATGCTGAATGCTCCTAATGACCCTCTTGTCCCTGGTGTGCCTAGAGACAGCATCTTCCCAGGGACGGAGGTGAGGCTGACCAGTCTACCATCACTCAGGTCCTCTTTCTTTCCCTTTTTGACAATTGGGGTGACATTTGTTATCCTCCAGTCCCCAGCATCTCCCCTGTTTCCACAACTTGCCAAAGGTGATGGAGAGTGGTCTATCTCCCTCAACATCCATGGCTGCATCCCATAAGGATCCACAGATTTACAGAGATTGTTCAACTGGTCCCAAACCCAAACCTCATCAACCAAGGCTCCTCCTTTGGGGCCTCAGGAGTCTGGAGCTTCAGGACAGTCTCCAGCAGTACAAAGAAGGCATTCAGTAATTTTGCTTTCTTTGCATCCTCTATCACCAGGGCACCCACCTCATTCAACAGTGGCCCTACATTGCCTCTGATGTTAGCTTTATACACAACATATTTAAGAAGCCCTTTCTGTTGTCCCTGACCTCTTTTGCAAGGTTTAATTTCAAGAACGCCTTAGATTTCCTAATTGCCTCCTTACAACCTTATATCCTTCCAGCCCTCCCCTTCCATCATCTGTAGACTCTCTTCTTCCACTTGAGTTTGCCTAGCAGTTCCTTCAAAGTCTTCCTCCTTTGTTGCAGAAGTGCATATAGTGAAAGACAACGGACCGCTTCAGGAAAATAAGTTTGTAGCTCATGGCACTTTGCTCTGATTTTTTTCCTTTTTCTGTTTAAGTTCTAAGGAGAAAGATGCAACATAACTGCATGTTTCCAGCTGATGCAGATTCCAAATTCATGTACAAACACAAAGTCTAAAACGCTTCACTAAGAATGCAATTACCCTGAACAACTGAACTATTTTGTGCACATAGCACTATCTGCTAGGAAACTGAGGTGAGTCAGAAAGAAAGAACAGAAAAAAGCCACTTGCCACTCCCAACTATTTTGTTGCCAGGAGAACTTCAGATTATCCACAATTATATTACATTACACTTTTATGAAAGAGAAATCACATTAATAGATGTCTGAACAAAAATAAGGATGTATTAATACCTCAGCTAGAATCTAGAAATGACCACTAAGGCAGTAGAAAGCTTCTTGAGATCTGCTTTAAGATAAGCACAACACTTACACAACTAACAACCACATAACTGTAATCTTGGTCATGAGCAATACCTTGAGTAGAGGAGCGAGAAGCACAGAGCAAGAAAGGGGAAAGAGGTAGAAAACAAAATAGAGAGGGATAATGGTTTGAGAATCCTTCTGCGTGATGAAGCTCAATGCTAATGGATTTCACGAACAACATTCAAAATTATGCTGTGATGCATTGTGAAAGGAAGTAAGTTCATAGAAAGAAAAATGTGGAATTTAGAGCAAAGTACAGATAATCCAGAATTGCTATAGAAGTCATTTATGACTGACAAAAGTTTTCTAAGCATGAGAGGAAATAGTCCATCTTGCTCTCAATTCACTACCACAAATGTTTAGGGAAAGATTCTAGTCAAGAGTACTGAATGTTTATACATACCAGCTTTTCAATTTCAGATTCAAGATTTTGTATGCAGTCTAGTTTTCTCTTACGACACCGCTGCGCTGCAATTCGATTTTTACTTCGTCTTCGGATATCGTGAATGCAGTCCAATTGTTCAGGAGTTAGTTTATGCATCTTCAGAAATGACTGGAAGTCATTTCTGGAAAGTGAGATTATCCTTTGTGCATTAAATGGCAGTTTTACCTAGAATTTAAGATACAGTTGTAAATTAAAGGTAAATTTGATAAACATAAACACTAGCAGGTCAAGTAAAACTTTCATTTTAGGCATTCTTCACTACACAATCCATCTTCTTAATTCTCAGAGACAAGAGCACTCTAGTGTAGCCATCAGGCAAGGTAGATAAAACCCAGGGGTTTCAGCCAGAGGAGGTCAAGCACAGGTTAAAATTAAGAGTTCTCTAAACATTTACACTAGATCCTCAAAAAGCACAATCTCAGTAGGATGTCATCTATCCATGTATATAACAAATAGTTAGGTGATACACTCTGTGCAACATATAACCTTGACCAACTTTCCTAAACAGGTGTCCAGAACCACTAATGATGACTTAAGGTTTCTCCTAAGCTGCTATTAGGACTGTATCCTGCTTATATATATTTTATACCTAGTTTTGTGCAGGAAAATTTAATGTGAAACAGGCATTTACTGAAAATACAGAGGTCACAATATTTGTCTTGTAATCTTTCATGTTGGAGAAGACAGAGAACCAGACTCCTGCGACTGTCTGTATATCAGAACTACAGAAGCAGGAACTTCTGAAATATACAGAGATTGCAAAGTTCTGATTAATACTGGAAACATCTTTACTTTTATAAATTATCAGCCACATTAATGAAGAATCCAAATAAAACCACTTTATTTTCATCCTTATGTTTTAGTATATTAAGTAACAGAACATGTTACCTTGCTACAGTGAAAGATCTGAGTTTAGTTTAAAAAGTGAAGAAAAAAAAAGGACAGAGTATTGCCCTCAGCAATGAGGCCATGCACTACTTTGTAATGTAAAGATGAAGAATGTAATTAACCAATTCTGGCCTTTTCTTTGACCTGTCAAATTTATATATTGTTGGTAGCTTCCACTTAGTTAACTCTCAGTAAGGTCCCCTACATTGAAAAACTAATGCTTTAAACATCCCTGACTTTTCATGACATTGAAAGATTCATTAGAAGCAATTATTTTTATCATCAATATATTTGTACTTCCAACAGCATAAACTCAGTTTTAGAGAATGTAATACTATTAAAGCAGTCTTAAAGATGCAGTTACTGAAGCCAGCTGTGAATTGAAAATTTTTATTTCACAGTAAAACTGAAATGTCGTATTTCTCTCACCTTATCCCTAAAACTCAGAATAAAACCAAGAAAACTTACGTTTCTACAAAACAAAGGTTTCAACATGTTTAGATTAATCTTTCTGTTAAAGTTGTTCCACAGAAGTATCTAATGAGATCTAGTATCTAAGCATCTATCACTCCAATATCCTACGAAAAATGTTTTACAACTCTCCCTGAGTTAACGGGGATCTTCTGTATAAATCTTTGAAAGTATAAAATTTTGTTTCCCAGATTTTTAAAACAAGCTACCACACCAAACAAAAAGAAACCCAAGACTCAGAATTTATTGTGTAATAGAGCCTTAAGAGACAGGAAAGTGAAGGATACACCAGGATGTTCTTACCTCACATTCTTGTTCTCTTGCTGAACAGGATTCACTGTCTCCCTCAGTATCAGTTTCTGAATCCTCTCCCAAACTTATCACATAATTATATGGACACTGTTCTTGTTGCTGCCCCTGAACATAATCTCCACTGCTTATTTCAGAGCTGTTGGAGCAGCCTTCAGTGCTGAGGTTACTTATAAAGGGGCAGTTGACAGAACTCAATGTGGTGAAAGTTCGCTGAGAGCAAGGTTCAGGGCTTTCACTGATCCTAATACCCAGCCATGGACACTCCGATTTTTTCCCTGAATATACTGGATCCAAGCACTCTTTTGGAACTGCAGATGGCAAATGCATTTGGCAGGCTTCTGTGCTGTAAATATCACTCCAGAACCCTTTTGCTAGATGCTCTGCTACTTCTCTTTCCACACTGCTTCGATCACCAGCTGGTGTCACGTTAGTGGCTTCCCTAGTACACAAATCGACCTTTGTAAGTGTGTCATCTTGACTCTCAATTTTATCACTCCCAAGTCCAGCACCTGACAGAGTTTTTTCAGCTACAACTGCATTTTGCACACTACTGAAATTCAAGTTACTATATTGCTCACATGTTTGTAAAAAAGACACAGAACTGAGTCCATGAGGTGGAGCAGAGTTTTGGGGGAAAACAGCAAGATCCATTTTCTCTACAGGACATGACACATTCTGACTCACAGGATCTCTTCTCTCTGACGGTTCCTTTTTCTCATTGCCTTCCTCCCCTTCTTCCATTTTTACCTGAATCTCTTCACATTTTAAGACCAGCTGCATAGGTACACACTCCTGAGCTTTCTGCATGCTGTCGTTATCAGCTATTTCTCTCTCAAGGAAAGTTGCAATTGGTGGCACCTGAGTGTCTTTAATACTGGAAGTAGACTCTGAAGTATGAACTTTGTCATTCCCAAACGCTTTCTGGAATTTCCTATACTTTGGGCATTGGGAAGATGAACTGGAAACGCTGCCCTTTTCTAAACGCACAGGATCAGATATTTCATTGGCATTATCTTGGAGAGCAGGTGAAGATTTAGCATTTTCTTCATCTTTACAGATCTTTGTGTCAGGAGTTTGAACATACTCCTTTTCCAACAGTTCTTCTGGTTCATCATCTATTTCTACGTATCCATCATCAGCGCTGCCAATTTTAGGGTTCGATTTCTGACAATGCTGGGTGCAACACTTCTTCCTAGGACACTCTTGCTGTTCCAATTTGAAGTCCAAAAATTTGAATTTGAGAAACTGAAAGCAAGACTCTTCAATGTTGCGTACACCCAAAAATTCAGCACATTTGCAAACTTCAGAAACATTGTCTTTGTTTAGAATAAGTTTAGCTGTGTATGCAAATTGAAGCAAAGGACTAAATCCTTTAAGTGTTACCTATTAAAAAAGGGAAAGAAAAACATTAATATAGCAAATACATGTTTAAATAGAGAAAAACAGACTTCAAATTTAGCTGTAAGCATACCATGCCAGCAGAACAGTACAAGACAAACAAAGTAGATGTGTTCTACAAAGGAAATCTGGCAACACTCATTCAGAAACAAGTCTTCTGATACAATTGTATCATGTACGTTTTAACAATAGCACTTAATTCAGCATAAAGTCCTCCGCCTCTCAATTAAGGTGAGCAGACTGTAGGCTTGAGCTGGAGCAGCGATAATGGACATACTGCCTTGTCCTTCACGTGAAGAGACACTAAAGGAAACATCATGTAATTTGTAATATGATGACCAGGTAAAAAGCTGTAAACACATTTCTTAGTAATATTTCATACAGAGGTGATCTTGTTCAAGTCTGTAACAACCCAGTTTTTATCTCTGCATTCCCAGTTAGATTTATGGTTAAAAAAAAGTTGTTTCAGCCTGCAAGATAGTTAACTACACATGCAATTTAGTTTAGCTGAGTATTTGTTTGGTTTTTTAATGGTCATTTGGGTTTTTTTAAAGAACACAAACAACACGTGAAAAGATGCTGACATCTGCACAGAGACAGCTCAGCAAGACCATTTGTAAACTCTTCTGACTTATCCAAAGAAGTTTTAAAATAAGTGTTTGACATATGTTCTGGAGAGAAGACTACTTATTACTCCACCACATTAATTGATCCTTAATAATGTCATGAAGTACAAAAGAAAGTTTACCCTAAGCTCACAAGAAATCTTCAAACTTAGTATAGTAAATAATTTACTGGAATCTGTTTGCTAAAAAACTGAAGGACAGAGAGGGGCAGAAACAGTGCACACTCCTTTCACTTTCTCTTATAAGTTTCTAGCTGACTATACTTAAAACAAGATAGAATGCTAGACAGACTCTTCATCTGACTGACCTAGAAAAGCAACTCCTGTGGTAAACATTTATTTCATTTGCATTTGAGCTGAACCCCTAACTCAGAGTAGTTAGGCTTTGCTAGTGAGCCCTTACACCAAGATGCCAGCAGTTACTTTGTAAAGTTCTAAAGTACTTTAATTCCAAAAATAATTTGCTATCTCAGATTGTTAGCTGCTGTCTTTCAGTTTAAACTCCAAACACTTTGGATGATAAAAGAGTTTAAAACTTAATACCAATAAAAATCACAAGTTGACCATGTGACCAGTGTTTGCCTCTCTTAAATATGCAGCACCATAAACTGAGTCATTTTAAAACATTCAGCACTTCCCAGAAGGTAAGCTCAAGTTGCTGAGTCTTAAAAATTCTTTGGCCAAGTATGTAATCAGAATGAATGATTAAAAGAGATTCACTGTTAATAGTTTTGCTTTTTCTTTCAATAGGTTCAGTTCTTAAATTACACCAGTACAGATCAGGGGCTGTCCTGCTGGAAAGCAGCCTCACACGAGACCACCTTGGAGTCCCAGTGGACAAAGTTATCCATAGGGCAGCTACATGCCCTTGCAGCCAAGAAGGCCAACAGCATCCTGAGGTGCATCAAGAAGAGTGTGGCCAGCAGGGAGGTTCTCCTCCCTCTCCTCTTCCTGGTGAAGCCACACCTGAAATACTGTGTCCAGTTCTGGGCTCAATTCAAAAAGAGACAAAGAACTGCTGGAGATAGTCCAACAGAAGGCTGTGAGGATGATTAAGGGACTTGAATGCCTTTCCTATGAGGAAAGTCTGAGAGAACTAAGGCTGGAGAGGAGAAGGCTGAGAGGGACCTTATTATTATCTACAAATATCTGAAAGATGTAGGTGTCAGGAAGAAGGGACCTATCTCTTTTCAGCACTGCCACATGACAGAACGACGGACAACGGGTACAAGTTGCAGCACAGTAGGTTCCACTTCAACATTAAGAAAAACTTCTGTACTTATGCGTGACAGAGCACGGACACAGGCTGCCCAAACAGGTTGTGGAGTTTCCTTCTTTGGAGACTTTCAAAACCCACCTGGAGATGTTCCTGTGCAACCTGCCCTAGGTGATCCTGCTTTTGGCAGGGAGGTGGACTACATAATCTCCTTCCAGTCCCTATGATTCTGTGACTCTAAGTTAAATCAAGCATCCTCTAAAGTCTATACTGTAGCAAGGATCAAGACTATTATGTCCTTCCATGTTCTTTACAAACTCTGGACCCTTCCAACTCAGGTTTATTTCAGGGTTTTACAGAACACTGCTGCTTTGTATCAGAGATTATTCCCCCTCCCCCCCCGAATCTGATGTACTTTTTTTTCCAGCATCCTATTTTATTATCAACCTAAAGCAAAATACTCTCTTTAACATAAAGTTATCCATGCCACTAATTGCCTTCTATTCTAAATCACGGCTTTGTCTATTCCCTTCCACGTCAGCTCCCATCATTACTTTTAATCTGAGACATGTAAAACCACTAGGGAAAAATTATATGATGGCACGAACATAAACACAGTAAGGAGTTAGAGTGAAATAGTGGTATTATGTTGTAATTTAGTAACAAATTCACTAATCAATAGAGACTAGCAAAGACCACTGAACCTCTTTAAAGTGACCACTCAATCCATTTTTTCTGTTTCCTGCAAAATCAGACAGATTCTGGTACATGAGAATCCTTGTGCTTATCCCAGTATGTTACAAAGCCAGTGAGGCAGCTATTTTATCTAAGTACAGAATTTCTTCTCTAGGTTAATACGCAACTCAGTCTTGTACAGGAAGGTATCTATAAGGTACCTTCAATATCACTGTAAATATTCATTAGCACACCTCTCCTCACACTTTAACAATCGTAGTTGAGCTCCTAACAATTTGGATGTTATTTCCAACTCCCAAAGTCAATTACCATAAACTATCTCCCAGAAAACGATTGATTACCTAACAATCAGCTCTTCAGATTACTAAGGCAATCAGATCACTTGGAGGCTCTTCACTTTTCATCCACAACCACAGCATTTCATATAAAAATTCAACCACTTGCTTGCCTCATGTCTCAAATCTTAAGTGCCTTGAACACCCCAGATAAATAACATTTTTTTTTCCCCCAACAGATGTTAGGCTCTGGCTCATTCCCCAAGACAGCATTCACTTATTTTCAGCCTCTGACTGCCCTATCACTTACCTCAACCAATGGCAGCTTTGTATTTTAGAAATTCCTTCCCTAAGATTCTTAACCCCTACTGTAACTTCTCAGTTAAGCACTGGACTATTGTAAAATAGATTGAACAAAACCAATTAGAAGTACTGACAGGTAAAATACAGAAGGGAGGGACACTCACCTCTTCCGGCAGAGTGATGATAAGATCAGCGTCCACTTGGCCCACAATTCTTGAAAGGAAGTAACTGCTACAAGCTGCAAGCACAGCTTTGTGAGCCCGAAATCTCTGATCTTCCACTAAAATAGTAACATCACAAAGAATATCTTGCTTTCTTTGATCATCAAGACTGAGAAGTACATTGCTACTGTGTACTGAAGATTCATACGCAAAAACCACACTGTTCTTCTCACTTAGAGACATTCTGTATCACAAATGGTAACGTGAGTCTCAATGGAAAGCATGCTTCTGTTCTTCAAATCTGGAGAAATCAAAAACAAGTTTCACATGTGAAAGTCATATCCCACAGGAACCTACTGATACTTAAAAATAAGAAAAACTGTTAAACATACACTGCCTGTTCTAATTGTTTTTATGAATAATACTCAATATTTCATGCATGTTAATACAAAAACACATGCCTATAGGCATTTAGGATACATAAACCTTATTATGTAAAATATAAAATATTGCTTTAGTAGTTTCAGATGAAAAAAAGAAAAATTTAAAGTGCTTTCAGTGATTAAAAACACAGTCACATGTTGAGGAGAGGTCTAAGTCATAACTTTTTATAATGAAGTATACATATCAAGCTTTCATTTAGTTATGATTTAATTCTGACTCTGACACTACAAAAACGTAAATAGAAACAAAAATCCAGATGCCCCAATGCCAAAAGTTATCACTACATGTACTACTATTAATTCACCCAGTACAGACTAAAATATTTGTCTTTTTTCTAAAGTAGTTTGCCTGCCCATCAGGCTTTGGTAAAAATACTCTAATTTTCTCTCTAGTAGGTTAGTACTTTCTTTTAAGGGCATACTAGTTCTCCTGTTTTCCACCTGAACTATTTCTTTAAAATGCACTTCCCCCCCCCCTCCTTTATTTTGTAGAGCATATAAAATTTAGCATAATTTCAAAGTCTTTACACTGTATTTCCAAATTCTTATCTTCTTTGGATTGGGCCTTTCTCACACTTTTGAAAGGAAAAAAAAACAACAAAGAAGTGTCCTCACATCTAAAGCTCAGTCAAGAATCCACATAATCAGATTTGGAACTGTTATGCAAGGATAATATGATATTGCTATGCAAAGTGTCACCTTAAACAAAACACTTAGATAACACTGGACTGTTATACCCAAAATTTACTGTACCTGAGCACAGTTCCTTAGACTCCCTTCAGCTAACACAGGAGTACACTCAATCATTATATTGCTCAACAGAGGTTGTTATGATCTGTCAACTCCCAATGATATCAGTACTGTAGATAATGTGAATCTTCATTTTTTAAATACAGGACACTCTCCATTATGTAGGGAAGAAGAAGGGATATAACCCATCCACCCTACCAGCTATACTCCTGGTTACTCGCTACTCAGGTTACTTTCATGACATACACATATTTTTTTAGAGATCTTTTAAACAGAAAAAGATCCACGTTCCCAGTGGTGATTGCAGTACCAGTTTGGTACTGTACCAGAGCATTACCTGCCCTTCCCATTCTCTCACAAAGCACCATATGCTCAGATTCACAGTCAACTTTATTAACAAAATGTGCAGACTGTAACTTTGAAAGGACAAATAAGTTTGTGTGTATATTTTTTAAATACACAGAATTGTTTTATGAAAATAAATGTTCAGATTAAAACAAAGTAAGAATTGCAGAAATCAGTTTTTCTCACTAAGCAATAGCTACACCATGCTCTATTACCCTGAAGGGCTCATTTTTTGAATCAAAAAGTTCCCAGTTTATATGTTCTCATATATGTAATGACAAGACTAAATTTTTTTTTACTTCAGAAAAATGTAAAAGTTTCCAATCCTGTAAAACAGGAATTATGAAATAATGCCATGTGAAACAGTTATTCATGAAACTCTCTTCTTATAGTAGTTTATGAGAAGTAGTGCAATATAAATCATGTATTGCTAATTTATTTGCTATAGACTCTTATATTTCTCTTATATGTAGGTATTACAGCACACGAAGAATTTGTTGAGAGAGTAAAACACGGAATGGAGGACAAATGGAAGAACAAATCCAGGGTGGTAGAGAGCACACAGAAGTATTAAATATAATATAATCTAGGATGAACACCCAGGCAAAACTTATGAGGGAGACCACAGGTACAGGCAAGCCTTAAAAGTGTTGGGGCTTTTTTTTTTCCTTTTTAAGTCTTAAGTTCTTCCAAACTTCAGACAGGCAACACATGGATAATTTAAGCAGCTTTTGGGTTTTCCCTTATAAAACAATAAACTCCAACATGCAATTCAGCTTATGACACTTTCACAGCATGGAAGGCTAAAAGCAGCTGTAGTTCATTTATACAGATAAAACAACAGTCAACCCTCCTTTTCACTTGATTTCCACAAAGCATACAACATGCTTTCAAAATAGCATCCAGCCTACTTGAAGTACTCATAGTAAGCTTCCAGCATACTTGCTCCCAAAACAAAAAGAAGTAGAGATTTCAGCAGTGAAACCACCTACTATTTCTTGGGATGTTAACATATTTTCAGCACAACTTAATATTGTATTCTGACAGTGCTGTGCTTCCCAATGTGAAGCAAAGTTGTCCCTATTACTTTAAACAGGGTGCAAGTTTAATCAAGGTATCCAAAATATAAAATGCGGCACTTAAAAAAAAATTAAAAAAGGAAAAATCACCAGGCTCAGCCACTGCATTTCTCTATCTTCTTTCTAAAACTTTAATTATTGTCATACATGATAAAAAGAGAAACTAAAAGGAAAATATTCAGAAGACTGAAAATGCTGGTGAAAACAAAAAGCAAACAGGAAAAGGAAAATGTAACCACTGTAAAAAAGCTGTAATGCTTTAGAGAAGTACTAACAAAGGTCAAGCTCGTTCACCTTTTCCTTCTGTTTTTCTGTTCTGTACTTAAGACATGGTACCGCATCTGAGACGGCATTAGCCATGACAGCCAACTAGATCTTCTGCAACAGCATGACAGTACCAAACAAAATTGTCCATAAGTAGTTTTGTTATATATGTATTGACAATAAGACTTACTCTTGCTCTGAAGAGATAAACAATTTACAGAAGAGATGTAATTTATCTTTCCTCATCTTCAACTATTTTCCCAGAGCACTCAAAATTTCTTCAAGTTTATTTCATTTATGGATGGACAAAGAAACTGTGAAGTGCAGAAAACAATTGAAATGGTGGGTTTTAAAGCAGCTTTATAACTTAAAAGATCATGCTGCAACTGCCATACAACTGCAGACACATCTGGGCTATCTTCCACCCATTGCAGATACCCATTTGGCATAATTTAATTTTCTATAAATGCCAGATTCGTTTCCCCTTGTCGGTCAATTCAAATGAAAGCAGCCACCAGTTACTAAAAAGAAGTAAAACAAGCTACTAACAATAACAGCATTTACTTCCTAGGAAACCAGGGTAAAGCTCTTACTCTACTACATGATTTTCATTTTTAAGGTAACAAGTAAGGAAAACTTAAAGCAGGCACAGATAACTTACTCTGCTCAGTCAGCAGATGACTGTGTCACTGTTTACTACATCAAGCATCAACAAATAACCACATGCCTGAAGGCAAAAGATGCAAGAAACAAAAACATGCCACAATACTTTAAGCCAGTTTCCTCCAAAAATAAGAAGAGTTTAAGATCTTCCACAGCTTAAAATAGTCTTTACAGTGCAGGTTGAAAAGATTAGAAAAAGAAACAGCATTAACTACAAATCCTCAGTCATTGGAAGAAAAGTGTCATTACAAGAGCATTCCTCAAATTCCTCTCAGCTGAAATTCTTCTGCAGATCTAATAATCTCATAGTCTTAAGAAAGAAAAAGGGAAGGATGTATATAAGCACACATGCTAGTATGCTCACCTACAGCTCAAAGAAAGCTCCGCTTCAAAAACACAATGAAGCATGCTACTATGAAGCTTCCAATCTCTATCAGTGATATTGAGCTCTATCAATGATACTGAGATGAAAAGTTTTGCCTAAAGGCAGAAACATTTCACTTTAATAAAGCAGAATACAGTATTATAGCCAGTATTCAGGAGAAAGTTTCCTCCTTTACTAGCACACCATTCAATCGGAAAACTATGCCTTACTTTTATCTGTAGAACTAATGAATCTTCAGCAAATTTAGGCATTTCTACTTCTCTTCTAGGCATATACATATTGATTTCCCAAGAACATATAAAATATCTGCTATCTTAATGAAAATTAGCAATGAAACATTGTTTTTTAAAAGAATATACATTTAAGTACACAGTGTAGAGGTTCAGAGGACAATGCCTATCAAGGCTCATTGGCAAATAAAGATCTCATCCAAAGTAATTTTTTTCATGTGTTTACCATTATTCACTAGCTTATATTAACAAAATAGAGGTACCTGCAAATTATAGCAAGTGTAAGAAACTTCAAAATTAGTGTGCAGGTTTGCCCATCCAATTGCTCTTTAACTCCCAGCTGACTGCAAAATAAAAGAAGGTGGTTAAATGACCCCCTGCTTCCTTCCTCCACAATTTCTACTTTAAAAATTCACTTGGTGTCAAAAGTCATATAAAAGTCTTCAGCAAAAAAAAGGTCACCTCAAAACATATGTATATTCCAAAGATTATAACCATTATGGCTGAGACCAGAGAAAGTTAAAAGGAACAGCTGTTGCTAGTCTACAGCAGGATAACAAGAACAGAATATTACTTGGAATAGATAGCACAGAAGTAGGAACATATGATCAAGATAAAACTTGTAACACAGCTTGATGTATTTCTCATACACACACACAAATAATACATATAACTACGTGGAACAAAAAAGCAACTGCACCACCCATCAGCTCACTGCAGATGTTAACATCAGCAGCAGTTACACCAAATCATTGCTGCTTATCCAGATGTTCACTAGACAACTACCAAAGAATTGCAGCTTTTCCACGGAGCATTTCTGAAAGTCAAGTACTCTGTCCAAAATGCTTTGCAATCTATGCAAACCATACAAGATCACAACAACGAACCAAACTAACTAAAATTATTACTCAATGCAACTAACTTCTTCAGACTTTAAAAGTAGATGTCAACATTAGATCTTGTATTCTGAATCAGTGTTAGAAAATCCTACATAATTACAACTAAGCTTTTCAGTAACTCAGAAAAACAATCAGACAAGGCAAATTCTGTATGCTAATACCTGGCTTGTCATACACTTGCATCTTTCTTTCTGGATCAAGATGACAAAAACAACTGCTGTCTCTGCCTGTGCCAGCAGGCAGGAACTTTGCCACAGAATAACTTAGAACAAGACAGCTAACACTCAGGTGAATCACATCCTTTAGTTTATACTCCAGTATGACAAAAAGTGAAAAGGGTTAGATTTCAGCATACACATGGGTGTGATTTACAGCTAAAGGCAGTAGTTTGAACATCAGGCCAGTTGGCACTGGAAAGATCCACTGGTGGTATCAAAAGAAAATTCACAACTAGAAAGGATGAGTGAGCCACAGAAATAAGAGTCTTCCCAGAGCTTGTGAAGCTTAAGACAAACAGCCAAAGAACACTAAAATGGCACTTAAAACCGAGATACAGGCTTGAGAGTCATATCACTGTCACTTCTGCTGTGTTTACATTACACTATACTTATGACTCATGTATGCATTTACCGAAATATCTTTTTAACATTTGAAGTGTCCTTAAAAAGATTAAGTCAGAGTACAGAATTTCATGGAAATGAGTAATTCTCATGCCTTTACAACTCAGAAAAGCTGACTTGCCAAACAGCCAACCTAACCTTGTGGTGGCAAACATAAAGGACTCAGAAAAAAACCAATCCAGTATCCAGTACGTAATACATACAATGGGAATCTAGAGGCAGTTGGATTCGATAGGAGTCTAGCATCCAGACCTAATGTCTGTCAGCGAATGGCTTGCTGCCAAACAAAACTGTACTTTGTTACCATCACTTGCAATACACTTAATAGCAAGTGGGCTAACAGATCAGCACAAACTGTCCTGCGGTTCCCGTTTTAAGTTCTACTAAGCACTGGTACTAGCAGGGGCCAGAAAAACCCAAAACATGTGTTACATCCTATCAAGTCAGTGGTTTCTTTTAAAGCCCAACAGCCTCTTACTTATTTTCCAGTCAATAAATCCATTTCAGATATTTCCAAAAAGAACTGATATCTCAGCCTAGCACTACAAAATGATGTGCCTCTATCACCACAATCAACTCAGCCTACATGTATGAGGTTCCTTTTCCTTATTTTCAGCTACCATAAATTTCCTGTAAATGTTCAAGCCCAAAGGTTACCCTATTTACTAAATAAGTAAACAAACCCCTATTTCTTAGTTTTTACTTAGTGGCCAACCATCTGCTAAACACCGTACTGGATATCAATCCTCTGTAGCAATCGCAGTAGCTCCCACTTGTACTTGGGTAAAGCTCTTGAAATAAAAGCAGAATGAACCTCCCCTTCAGCAGCTGCAGAACCCAAAAGGGACACCTTTGCCGTCACTGATGTCCAAGCTAATTGAACACACAGACACAATTTCAGTTTTGTGATCACCATCACGAAAAAACTAACAAGATTAATTCATCACCTAAGAGATAAAGACCTGCTCGGCTGTCACCACACTTCTACCGTATCTGTACTCTGAACACATTAAACTCCTGAACAGTTGGAAAAGGAGGCACTGTAGATCCAAAGAGCGAGCTTGGAGAAACTCTGTGCTATTCCTGTCTCCTACGCTGACCTACTAACTTCTCTTGGGTCATTTATCTTGGTCAGTTCCTTTAGGGTGGACATTTACTTCATGCTATAAAAAAAATTATATAAAGGGACAACTATAATTTACTACTGCTAAAACAAGGCATTTTGGATAGGAGAGAGTTCATTCAAAACACACTGTGAAGCCTTTTCCTCCCCCCCCTCAAGTTTTATATCAACGTCCTTGCCTGCAGCTACCTCTCCTTTTAAGGAAATAAAGTTACGTTACAGATGAGTGCTTACAGTGGTTAATAGCTGCTGATTCATGTTATGCTGACAAGGAATGAACAAGCATTTTGAGCTCATGTTTATTGCTTTTCCATCTTCAATTCAAGAAGACTTTAAAAAGGAAAGAGTTATTAACAAGAATAAAATTCTAAATTGTATTCTTTATTAGGCTAAACACCTGGATTATATTGTTCACAGTGTAATTACATAAATAAGCTTCTAAAAAATTACTGGGTTGTGTTTCTGCAGCATAATTCTTACCACAGCATTTGGACTCTTGTCAAGTCACAAGTGAGGATTAAGAAGAATCACGGGAAGTCTGGCAAGTTTTAAGTCTGCACTGAAAGCCTTAATTTGTTTTCCAGGTTCTAAGCACGAAAACTTAAAACTTACACCTCAAAACTTTAATATTTGCAAACGATAAAAATTTGCCAGGGGAGGGGATGGAACCTGAGATTCCTAGTAGTCACAAGACTCCAGAAGCTAGGATTTTAAAGGCAAGAGAATAATTGATACCATGTTACCATAGATATTTTCCTCAGAGCAGAAGTATGAATAGTTTCCCTAACATGATAAAAGGTAGCCCATATCAAAGCTAGATTATTTTATGTAAGACCAATTGAGTAAATTTTGCCACAGTAACTAAAATGTTGTAAGACTTAGTTTGTTTCACTGGTAACTTATTTAATGGGACTGAAGGGATTTCAGAGACTCTGTTGCAGGAAAATCCCATCGCTTATAAACCTTCAGTTCTGCTGATACTCAAAGCATCACATCTGGAAAGGTAACAATACACAGAATTCCTAAAGTACATTTTACTTGGAAAAAAAAAAAAACCAAACCAACAACCAAAACACTACACAAAGTAGTAGTAGTGTAAATAAAGCACACAAGAAAATACTAGTAGGATTTTTTCCTAAATAAGAACTAGGTTAAATAATAAAACACTGCCTTAGGATAAGGGATAAACAGTATAACAAAGCACACACAACTAGCATCTGCTGTAAACTCATGTTTACTTAAAAGGACACATACCTTTGCATTTTAGCTACATAATCTACTCTTGGCCACAGTTAAACAAACCACATAGATTGTTTTGTGAATAGATTCTGACAGTCATTAAAACAAGTATGTATGTCAAAATATTTATAATGAAAACTAAATTAACCATCTGTGTTCTGATGTATTTTACTCTAACTTAGAAGGACACACAGAACAATCCAAAAGAAATTAGAAGCAAATATTCTAGCACATCAAAGGAAATACTTTTGATGCTCATGAAATGCTAACACTAGAATTGAGATTAGCTACGATTTGTTTCCACAACTGTCCTTCAAACTACATGAAGCAAACAAAACTCTACAAATACTGTAGACATAAACCAGGAAACTCCACAAACATTTCTATGAAAAAATAAAAACCTTAAGTTCATCTGAACTAGCAATATTTACATAAAAGGGAAAAAAAGATGCAGAGACCAAACTTAAATGATAATTCTAGTAAAGGCCTTCAACAAATCACACGTTTCAGTTTTCCTACTAAGAAACTACACCATTTCTTATGACACACTACGTTGAAGCATTCACCCTTACTGGCTGAGGTATAAAAAAAAAAGTATATTTTGAGGAAGGCAGCAACCAAAAATTAGTTTATAGCAGCATAAACCGGGATAACAAACGCTTACTTGAGTATTAGCCAATAGGCTACCACTGGAATCAAAACACCTACAAGCATCTTGACAGTTCAAATGAAGGCATTCACAAATTACTTCAAGATGATTCTGAAGGTTGACTGGATATTCTTTAAGATGCAGGCTCCCACTTATAGGCAATTTGAAAGACTGATACTCTAAGCTACTTCTTCCACTGTCCAGTCTACGTCTAATGATTAAACTCAATTTATTTGTATTTCATCAATGCTTCTAAAGCAAATTTGCCCTTCATAGCACACTCCCTCCTCCCTTCTAAATCTTCAGTAGATGACCAGTCAGTTGAGCCTTATTCTGATTTGCTGACATTTATACAAAATAATGATTCCCTTTGTATTACTTAATAAAACTTCCTTCCACTCTGGAAAGGACCTTAACAGAATAAAAAAACAACAAGCAAAGAAACTGAAAATCTCCCCCACACAAAACAAGAACAGCATAACGTTGCAGATGGAAGAGTTACTTTTGTGATACAGACTGATTCTTTTACAACAAAGTGGTCTTTTCTATTACTACTTTCTCCTCTCTGCACTGCAAGATGGAGGCAGGTATAGCTGCAGGTGGGTCTTCCTATGTTATTCCCATGGTAGTCATACTAGACTGAATTCGTGCAACTTCATGGTTGTTTCACTCATTATTTTTTGCTCACTTAAGATTTTGTTCCTGCCCACATCTGCATCAGGATGTTACCTATGGTTTGATTAAGGATTGCATATAAACAGGACACTGCTAGAAATACCGAAAGAGCATGGCAAAGTTATTTGAGACTGATACAACTTGCACACAAAGATATATGTATTCAATGCCCAGTGAGTGCTACCTGATCTAGATGATCAAGGGTACAGGTTTTAATACTAGACAATTCTTACATCAACACAGATTTGAAATATCCTTGTAATAATGATTTTAGAAACTATTCAAGCAAATAAACATTAAGAATGTACTTTGTAAACCTCTCAAAAAACACAGCAGATGGATGCTAAACCTCCACTTCAGCATCCTGGTTACAATCAGGAGTACGCTACTGAAGCAAACTTCCTAAAAATCCTACTTACTGTTGTGTTTTCATTCACCCAGAACATGAGTAGGCTCTGTTTTAGACCAAATTAAACTGACAAGCCCACACCAGAAATACTTCTATAGAAGTCCAAATATTAAGACATTCAGAAGAGTTGGCTCAAAGGAAGCCCTTCTGAAAAGCACAGAATGTTAATGCTGTTTTCAGCAACTATTTCTCTCAGCAAATTTGCTACTTTTGGGCCTCACGACTTGCTAGAAGTACACACAGACTTACTCCAGTTAGGGTATCCACGAGTAATTATGCCACTCAAGTCACCTTCAAAGGCAAACACACAAAAATAAAATTTGGAATATCATTGTTGTAATTAGAACTCACCATGATCCACTGAAACACTCTTTCATTCCATATGGTAAAGTGTTTGAGATTAAAGAACTGACTCTCTGCTCCTAGGGTATTCTAAATGTGTAACCTTAATGTACAGTGTTTCTGGACTGCAGTTATTCCACTGTTATGGCTAAATGTTTTTCACTCACTGAAAGCACCTTCCTGAAGTGCCTCAAATTAATGTGCCTGTCAAAAGTTGTCACATGATGAGACTGCACATGCAGTTATTGTCACCTTTACTGCTAGAACGTTTACTTTTTCCTTTTTTTAATCCAACAAATATTTAGAGAGCACGGTTGCATATGAATTCAGGATTACTGTTACAGTGCCACACTAACATTGAGAATGTAAACACAGCTTAACATAAAAGCCAATGACTGTTCTTTAAACTCTACTGCATTTTCAGCACGCCCCAAAGCATGCCAAGTATCTCCCTATGCAGAACAAGACAGACAGGATTTGTACCTTGCTGTTTACAGTCCAAAATAAATCCCACCCAGCTCTTGCCGAGGGTAACAAACACTGACCAAATGCACCAGTTGCACATTTCATCCAGCCCGAGCTGTGTCAGCGCTGCATTTCACAGGACCTCTTTGGTTAGAAGAGACCTTTAAGATCATCAAGTCCAAACACTGACGCAGCACTGCCAGGTCACCACTAAATCATGCTCCTAAGCATCAGGTCCACTATGTCCACACGTCCTTTAAATACCTCCGGGAATGATGACTGCACTACAGCCCTAGGCAGCCCGTTCCAACGCTTTACAATCCTTTCAGTGAATAAATTCTTCCCAACATCCAGCGTAAACCTCTCTTGGCGCAACCTACGGCCGTTTCCTCTAGTCGTTTCCAGCGGGCCTTTCGTACCGGGCCCGAGTCTGCAGCGTGGACGAGTCACTCGCATGTCGCCCCCGCACAGAGGCCCCGGTGGGGGTCGAGGACTGACTGCTCAGCTCCAGGCGCAGGCCTCTGTCGGGAAGCGGATGACACACACGGGCTCCCGGGGCCCCACACCGAGCTGGGGCCGTGCCCGGTACCCAGCGCTCACTCAGCGCGTCCGCCCGGTGTCCGGCAGCGATCCCCCACCCTCCACCAGGCTGAGGGAGTAAAGAGAGGAGGTGGCGGGAGGGGGGGAAGGAAGCAGCCGCAGAGCAATGCCGACCTCCTGACCGCGACTCAGCCCCCTCCGCCACTCGCACCCCGCTCACAAACACGCAGAGGTTGCTGCCCGACCCCACCGCCACCTCTAAAGCCCAGCAGACACCAGTTGAGCAGACGCCGTTGGCTCGGCGGGGCTCGCCTCGGTGCCTCCTCCTGCTGCCGCGGCGGTCCGGAAGACAGCACGGTCCCCGTCCCGCTCCTCCGGGCTCGGCCGCTCCCGGCTCCTATCTGCGGTCTCGACTGCGGCGCGAGCAATCAGGTGACTCCCAACAACATTACCCGCGCCCTACCCCCCAGCGCGCGCACACACCCCGCCCGCTGATTGGACGCGGCGCTGCCCGCCGACGCGCTGCCGCCCCCCTAACTGCGCGTGCGCACGGTTCGGCTGGCACCTTCGGTACGGGGTGTTCTGGGGACCCCGCGATCGGCCGCCGCCAGCGCAGCTCCAGTCTTCCCTGGCGACTGCCTCCCTGCCGCCGCCGTTACTGCGCGAATGAGCCTTGCGGCGGCAAACGTTGGTGACCCCCGAAGGGGTACCCGTGGCTGGGAGCGAAGTCATCATTCCAGCTCTACAGCCGAGCAGACGTCGCCTTGTGTGCCGTCTGAGGGACGGGAGGGAAGGGCTTCTTCTGTTTTACCGGTGTAAAATTCTTGGAAATTACAGTATTCTTTCTGAAATTCGTTCTAAACTTTTCTTTCTAAAACTGTCTTTCTGAAATTCTGTACCAGAAATGCTATTTCTGAAATTCTTTCTCTAAAATTTGAGAATTCTTTTTCTGAATTTTTATTTAATTTTAATTAGTTCTTTCTGAAATGATTTTCTGAGATTCCTTCTAAAATAATTTTTCTGAAATTCTGTTTCTGAATTTTTTTGTAAAATTCTTATGGAAGTATGGTGTAAGTGTCCTTTGAAGTGCCACCAGTTAACATTTGGTTATGTGACCGGTGACACTGCTGTACTGGGAACTGTTCATAGAATTATGAGGGATTGGA
>VZRI01013663.1:742080-793369 GCA_013397515.1 Upupa epops | reverse complement strand
TTGAGCCAAGAGTGGCAAACAAAACTCCTCCCAATAAATAGAATAAATAGAATCGCAGAATCTCTTTAGTTAGAGGACACCTTTGAGGTCATAAAATCTAGCCTTCAACCCAGCAATGCCAGGGCATCTCTAAACCATGTCCCTCAGCATTTCATCTTCTAAATCCCTCCAGTCTTGGAGACTCCACCAGTGCCCTGGGCAATCTATTCCAACCCTTTGGGTAAAAAAATTCTTCCTAGATCAACTACAGTTCTGTAGCAACATTGGCATTTTCCTGAAGGGCATGGCTTTAGCTCCAGTTGAAACTGCAGAGGTTCAGATAACCATGCTGCAGCAACACAGAGTTCGGTTTTAATACGAGAAAGACTCCTGGCAACGGGATCATTTTCAAAGAGGCATCTCGACAGAAACATTTTGCACTTCAGTGAGGCTGACTCAAAAACCACAGCAATTCTGAGTTCAAGCGTTTGTAAGACCAGGAATCTCTCTTTCCAAATCAATCAGCACACACGACTGCACTACAGCCTCCACGTGACTGCATTTCAAAAGGCAAGGTAACGAATATTCCAGAGTCTGAGTCAACAAACAACTGGTATCACCCAGAGTATGAAAGAATGATAACATTAAAACTCAACCACACTGTATACCTGCTCCAGAGCAAACCAGAAACAAACCCTCGACGCCTATCAGCTCCTGTGCATCAGCTATAGCTGACTGGGCTCACAGTTGACAAATGACTCAACGCCAGAGTTTTTCTGGTTGCTGATGTAGTTGACTGGACTATGAGATTTCCTTTGTGGGCATAAGCTTGGAATAGCTGCTGAGTGTCACTAGGAAAGAAGGCAGCACTTCACCATTTGTGAATTATGGTACCTTCTATTTGTTAATATTGGTTTAATACATATTTTGGCTATATATCTATTACTCCCATCACAGCTCAGTTTCTCCAGTAAAGGCTACTTCACATATAAACCAGATAAACAGCTCCATTCCTGCTGCAACTATTGCAGTGGAAAAGAAAATAGAAACAATAAAATGCATGTAGGTAAGCAAAGTAAAAACAGACTTTCCACATGCAATCTAAAAAGACAATCTCAAAAAGCAGCTGGTACACTACCCCTACAATTTTTCCAGCTGTTTTTAGTGAAAAGTTGGAGTAGTTCTACAAGGTGTTACAATTAGCTGCAATAAATACAGGGAATAACTTACTCCTTGTTGTTTTTCTTGACATTCGAGCTGTGCACTAACCAAGCTTTTCACAGGAATGCACATCTAGCTCCAAAAATTATGTTCAGCAACTACTACGTTCAGTCTTCCAGGGAGTGGGAAACAAACCAAAACCAAGGAGTACTGAGAGCTCTCTTAGTATTTACTAACAAGGAACTGTTGAAATAAAAATTTGGGGCCCTAGAGTGACATTAATAATCTGAGATTGCTCTACTGTAAAATAAATACTAGAAAATTCACTTTGAAAAATCTCCGTATTACGAACAACACTGAAAAACCCCAACAAAAAAAAAAAAAAGTGTAGCCAGTAGATGGAGCCTCATTCAAGCAATGTTTCCACAATGTGCCATCACATTCCCTGCGCTACCAAGTCACCGCTGCCTTCAGTCATTTCTAAAGTGGGAACTGCCCCAAACTAGCATTTGTTCTGACCTGCTCAGAAATAACACTTGCTCCTGGTCTCATGTTCCTAGCCACACTAATCTTTCTTTTGACTTCTAATTACTATTGATCTCGCTTCTGGCTTACTTAGTAGAAACCGGTTTCTTCAGGAACAATAGTGAGATAGTATGTCTCTTTGCAGTTATGTACATCTTACTGGGTCTGAGGCATAATTTTCTTTCCCTTTGCTTCCCTGCAACCAGAATGTTATCGAAGATATTCAACTTAACTCCTCAATTTCTACATGACTCTGTCATTATTGTAGTAAACTATGATGCAATTTCAGTATCATAAGGCATACTTCAGATCCACTGATGACATCATTTTGTTCCATGCATAAAAACCATGCTGGTGTATTTTTCACCAGCGTGTCTGTAACATCCCGTCTAGCTCCAGGCTTGGGTTAGGGTGGCTGGACCTTTAAGATCACCAACCACCGCTAAATCATGTCCCTAGGTTCCAGACCTACCTAACTTTTAAACATGTCCAGGAACGTATTGAGAGATGATCAGATAATACAATTTATAAAACAGTCAAGATAAGAATTCTTTCAGAGTAGAGATTAAGCTTTTAGAAGGAGCAGTAGAAATGTCTGACCAAGTGGTTTGGCTTTTAATGCTACTTAACTGATTAAGACCCAAATCTGATTGAGGGAAGAGGCAGGAAGAATACATAAAGCAATGACTTTAATAAAATCCTTTTCAGTTACATTATGTTCCAGAAAGATGCAAATTCTTGCAACTTTTACCTTACCAAAGGTAAATTACACTTGAACTGACATCCACCTCTGATGATCTCAATTAAGGAGGTTTTTTAAAAACTATGTCATGAATATACTGCAATACTTCTAAGTTGAATGGGAAAAAAGGAAATAAAAAGAGAGTAGATCTATTGTGAAGTACTTTATTTTGAAGGTCAACTGTATAAAGCAAGACACAACAGTCCTACTTATGAAGAAAAAAACAAGAACAGAAGATAACATACCATATACTGCATGCACTTGGATACTCAGAACAGCTTTGTTACAATCAGCAATGCTTTTCCTTCATACAGAAAAGCATTCACTTCACATACTGAAGACAAAGAGATACCTGAAATCAGGGGTTTTTTTTTGAAATGTGTTTGATTTAAGGTTCCCCACTGCTGCAGACTTCACCTCTGTATGAAGCATTACATGAAGAAAACATAGCTTTTTTTTTTTTTGCTAGAGTTGCTTCATTCCTTCCTTTTCTTTGTACACTGCAGACCAGAGTAGGGCGGTCGGCATCTGCACACATTTGGAGCTATACATTTTCCTCCATGTTGACAAGGCAGTTTACATACAGCTGAAACGAGATATCAGATACATGATATGTCTTCAGGACTACAGAGGATCATTTTTCTTCTTTGTCTCCCTGTGCTGGCAGAACTGTTCCCTGGTGACCGCACTGGGACAGTATAAATAAGAGCACAATGGAAGAACTGAAAGGCAGTGCCTCTCGATTTATGGCATTGTGACCTTCACTGGAACACAGTCACAGTACACTCAGTCTTATTCATGCTCCATTCCCCCTTTAAAATACTATCATTTGTGTTGTTCTTTAAAGCATGGGCTATCTTTGGGATAGATGCCTCCATGGAAGTGAGGAACCCATACAAATTCCTACTGAAACATTCAAGCCAGTTCTGGGCTACACATCCACGAGAAAACAATTGCCAGGTGCTAGCTGCTGCTTTCAGCCTTTCTGTTCTTCACAAGAAGGGCAAAAGAGGACTGAACAGGACAAGCTTTAGTTGTCCCCTAACTACACAAGAGTTATGCTACCCAGCTCCAAATTTACTTATGAGCACCTGCACCAGCAGAAGTCAAACCGGATACAGATCTAGCTAGTGCAGGAACAGGGATGAGGAAACTGAAACACCTCTACCATGACTGCTGGTGCAGGGAATGGAGCTAAGCATTTCCGTGAGTTCTCTGCATATCCGGTCCTTATCTTTCAAAAGCACGCTCTACCTCAACACATGAATAGAATGGGTAAGCATTTCACTAGTCAAATGGGACTATTAATGGTCGTTAAAGTCTGCTTGGCTTGATACATCACAGAATTTCTGACACTAAAATGGCAAACGTGGAGACCCTGCACCCACAATTTCCAGTTTAAAAGCTGTATTTAAATTAGCATAACCAGCACGAACAGAACTGACTTGAGTAAGTTTCACCAGGAATTTTTGTTTCCTCACTTCTATGGAGGTGTCCTTCTCAAAAACAGTCTGTGCCTTACAGAACAACAGAAATGATAAAATGTTTAAATAACTCTCAGTTTTCCAAAGAGCAAGAGAAAAACCTTTCCTTTTCACAGCCTCAGGGTCATTGCCTGAGCAGTGCTGTTACAAGCATACAAGGTCTTGCTAGAGAAGGGAAGATTAAAGGTTTTATAATAATCATCTGCTCTGTGAATCAAAACTTGGGAAAATGCAAGCGGTTGTTCAAGTGTCAATCAGTACTAATCCTAATTACAGTCAGCTTCCTCTTTTATGAGCATCTGGAGTTGATTCTACTGACCTGCTTCTCAATTTGAGGCTAAGTTTAAATTTTCATGTCCATAAAATTCAATGAAGCTTCTAACCCACATCAGTAGCAATGATGTTTCTGCAGTGGCCTTTTTTAGTTCTTTATACTGGGGTCTTGGTTTTATAGCAGACATTTCAGAAGTACTCAAACATACCAATAAACTGATTCAGTGATGACCCAAAGCTAAATTTACTTAAGGTGGAAACGTTCTGTCTTTTTAACCAAACTGAAAAGCTGTCTACACCTTCTGCCTACTTGGAAGAGCGGTGGTGAGCAGAAACAGCTCTCATTTACTATTCTAAGATGCCTTCCTTGCAGATATGTTAGGCACTGAAGATCTGAACAATATGTTGGTAAATTAAACAGTCAGAGAAAAGGATAAATGAAAAATGTCACAAGTCATTTACCCAAGTGGCATGCTCCACCAACCCATCCAGCTGGACAGCTACAGATCCCAGGAGCGACACAAGCTCCATTATTCCGACAACCTTGAGGACAGATTGCTAGAAGAAAAGAACGGGTAAGTCAGCAGGGTTTATAAAACCGATATAAAAGAATCCTGATAAAATGAAAGATTCAGCACAAAACAAATCAAAATGGCAAAACTCATTTTATATCCCTGACCTATGTAACTCAGCATTTCTAGGACCATGGAAATTGAAAACAATACTAACAGACTACGTTAAATGTTAACAGATGTACACAGTAAAGCAAAACAATTTGATGCTATTTTATCTGAACATGCACCAATAATATAGGTCCTTCATTTCTGTAGGAATGCAACAGCTTTAGCCTCTTAATTCTTCCAAATTTTCACAGTGCAGATACATATTTTTAATAATATTTTAATGAACATAGAAACCCACCTTCTTGGCATCTTGATCCTGTCCAGCCAAAAGCACAAAGGCACTTCACAACTCCATTGACAGAGATGCATTCCCCACCATTTCGACAGCCTCCTTCACAGCTTACTGTAGGAGAACAGCACACACAGTGTTTTTCAGAAGCAGCATAGGACTTCAAATTATTCTCTTGAAGCAGATGGTCTACCATCAACTACTCATTTTATCACTACTCCAAAGACTAAAACTTTAACAATTCAGAGCAAGGCGCAGTTCTGCAATAAGTGAGCGAGGATGACAGAACCGCATCTGCAAATGCCAACTCAAAGGCAGTTAAATTAAGCACGTGCTTAAAAACTTAGTGAGCATTTAGTTTGGGAGTACCAAACAAACACACACAATTATCGCTGTGGCACAGCTCCTCTCCCCAACCGTGTACCAGCTGTTCATGAGCTACACCACTCACGCAGAGATTCTTATCGAATTTGCCAAATCACAGCTGCTCGACCAGTAACGTTCCCTTACCTGACAGGAGCTGCTCATAACACAAAGAGAAGGGGATATTGGATCATTTGTTAGAGTAATGACTGTAGTAAAGTTCACTTATGCCTTCCCTAAAGGCCCACTAGCCAAGTCCACCTCCTTATCGTAGCATCATTCTACACTTCAAAGCCCTGAAGGCCTGATAAATGAAGCATTGTTTATGCCAGACATATGATTGGTACCAACTGTGGGCACCACCTCTGAAATGCAACATAAATCACTCCTCTGTACAGTCAAATGCATCCTTTTATAAGCATGACTGTACATATCCACACCACCTTCACTGTATGGAAGACAAAAAATACCTTTCATTATAATCACAGAATCATAAAATAATTTAGGCTGGAAGGGGCCTCAGAGATCATCTAGTTCCAACTCCAGTGCTGTAGGAGAAAACATCTCTTTCCCACTAGACCAGGCTGTCCTGAGCCCAATCCAGCTTGGCCTTGAACACTTTCAGGGATGGGACATCCTCAACCTCCCTGGGCAACCCATTCCAATGGTTCACCACACTCATGATAAAGAGCTTCTGTCGAATTCATAGAAGGCCAGCATCACTGCAATATTCAAGAAGGGCAAGGAGGAACCCAGAAACTACAAGCTGGTCAGCCTCACCTCAATTACTGACGAGGAATGGAACAACTGATCCTGGAAACCATTTCCAGGCACATTCATACAATCACAGCACGGTAAGAGCTGGAAAGGACCTCTGGAGATCATCTAGTCCAACACCCTGACAGAAAACGTTCCTCTAGAGAACGGACATTAACTAAATCCTCAGGAAAAGCCACTATGGCTTCACAGCGAGGATGAAGCAGCACTGACAAGAGTTGTCCGGCAAAGTTGTGGAGTCTCCATCCTTCAAAAGCTGTCTTGACAGTCTTTGGCAACTGGCTTTGGATGGCCCTACTGGAGGAGGGAGGTCCGACAAAGTGACCTCCAGAGGCACCTTCCTCATCCATTCTTATTCTGTAACGCACGGCATCGCACTGCAAGTTTGTACATCCAGGCTCCATGTGCCACAGTACTCGGCCTTAAAAATGCACGCAAACAGCCTTACAACTATAACAGGACAAATATACATAGGACTTTTGCTCAGATGCAATTCCAAGTCTAGACCAAACATAACTGAATGATCGACTGAATCTTCACTTTGCTTTTTTTTATTTAAGTAGTACTCACCTTGCTTCTGATTTACTCTTGTGCGAGCATCAGATTCCCCTTTCCTGTGAGCTCCTTGCCAAGAATGTTACTCTTTCAGTTGGCTTTTAAGAAATTTAAAAACCATAAAATCCTTTTTCTGGAAAATGAAGCTGTAAATACACTAATTTACCTCACTGCTGTCAATACTACTATGTCTACTCAAAATACCCAGGTGAATAAGAAAGCAATTGGCATCCTGGCCTTCATCAGAAACAGTGTGACCAGCAGGACTAAGGAGGTGATCCTGTCCCTATACTCAGCCCTCGTGAGGCTGCATCTCTGGGTGCAGTTTTGAGCACCGCAGTATAGGAAGAACATCAACGTGCTGGAGAGGGTGCCGAGCAGGACCATTAGGTTGATTAAGGGTCTGAAGAACAGGTTTGATGAGAAGCAGCTGACAGAGCTGGGGCTGTTCAGCCTGAGGAGCAGGAAGCTGAGGGAAAACCTCACTGCCCTTTACAGCTACCTGAAAGAAGGTTTTAGTGATGTGGGTCTTGGCTTCTTTTCCCTATTGACTAGCAATAGGACAAGTAGAAACGGGGTCGAATTGCACCAGGGAAGGTTCACTTTGGAAAAATATATTAACAGAAAGAATGGGGAGGCACTAGAACAGCCTGCCCTGGGAGGTGATAGAGACACCATCCCTGTTAAGTATTCAAAAAATGAGTTGGCATGGTGTTTCAGGAGATAGTTTGGTGGGTAGGGGTTGCAGGGCAGATGAATGGACTTGATCTTGCAGGTCTTTTCCAGCCTTGACCATTCTGTGATATCTTAAAGCATTACACAACAGTAGAGTGTTATACAGATCTTCATTAGGAAACAATTCCTAGTATTTTTTTGTTCTTCTATAGCATTAACAAATTTGACACCAAGTTCAACTGGAAGTTGAATTCCCATACAATCTAGTTAAAAACTTGGAACTACAGTTTAAGCCTCTGCAAATTTGGACATATCATAGAATCATTAGAGATTGGAAGGGACCTCAAAGGATCATCTAGTCCAATTCCCCTGCCACAGCAGGATCACCTAGACCAAGCTGCACAGGAACACAGCCAGGCAGGTCTGGAACCTCCCCAGAGAAGGAGACTCCAACCCCCCACCCCCCCGGGCAGCCTGTTCCAATGCTCCACTACCCTCACTGGGAAGAAGTTCCTATTGATATTTATATGGAACCTCCTCTGTTCCAGCTTACACCCACTGCCCCTTGTCCTATCACCAGATGACCTTGAGAAAAGCCTAGCTCCATCCTCCTGACACCCACCCCTCACACATAGACTTTAATGAGGTCACCCCTCAGCCTCCTCTTCTCCAAGCTAAAGAAACCCAGCTCACTCAGCCTTTCCTCATCAGGGAGGTGTTCTACTTTCTTCATCATCTTCATTGCTTTATGCTGGACACCCTCTAGCAGTATTGTGTCCTTCTTGAACCGAGGGGTCCAGAACTGGACACGGTACTCCAGATGTGGTCTCACTAGTGCAGAGTAGAGGTGGAGAAGACCCTCTCTCAATCTGCTAACCACCCTGCTTCTGTTCCCCCCCAGGATGCTGTTGGCCCTCTTGGCCACAAGAGCACACTGCTGGCTCATAGTCATCCTGCTGTCCACTAGGACCACCAGGTCCCTTTCTCCTGCACTGCTCTCCAACAGGTCAATCCCCAGCCTATACTGATCCCTAGGGTTGTTCTTGCCCAGATGCAAGACACTACACTGACCCTTGTCGTACTTCATGAAATTTCTCTCTGCCCAGCTCTCCAGCCTGTCCAGGTCTCGCTGAATGGCAGCAGTCTGCTGGGGAGTTGGCGACACCACCCAGCTTTGTGTCATCAGCAAACTGTCATCACCCTAATCATTGTCCAAGTCATTAATGAATCGATTGAAGAGGACTGGTTTCAGTACGGATTACCTCAGAAACACATTTCAGAACTAAGACTTCATGCTCTTCTCCTGCCAGTGTGCAGAAACTCTAGGCCATGCGTTTTTTGGACAGTAAGGTCAGAGGTCTACGGTATGAAGATCATTATTTCAAAATGCACTAGGTACACCTGGACCCAAGGTGTCTCAAACTCATTTTGCACATTTTCAAACTTATTGTCTTTCCAAGCTGACTTGTTGGATCTTACCTTTATGACAATATCTACCCCCATAGCCAGGTGGACATCTGCATTTTCCAGGTCTGAGGCATTCCCCGCTATTTTTGCATTTTGGATAACATGTTGCTGTAAGACAACAGACAATAAACAAAGCTTGGATAAATATTTATGATGCTTACCAAAATTATTATTTATGTACGTAAGACATTCACTGTATTTTAGTCTGTGAATGTTTAATTTGTCTTCACATTTCCTAAGGTATATTTGTCTTACCATCCTACATTGCTGATAAGGTTAAATAGTCTCCCTGTGCAGAGAGCACTCCACTAGTTCAAGCTTTTAAACACTCAAAACTGAGAAAGCTTTTAGACACTACACAGAACCGGAAAATGAAAGAGCTGTATTACAAAGGAACAAAGGGACACATTTGGGCTGCCAAAGACAATTTTGGTAACTGAAGTCAAGAAACAGCAGATGAGAGAAGAGTTGATATGCAACTTCAGGATTATTTTCTGATTATTAAAATGAAATATCAGACTTCATCCTTTACTGGATTCCTACACACCTCTTTAGAAAACCTACATCTCATCTCTTCTCTAGAAGTGCCACCAGAATTCAGTGCTGCCTTCTCCTCTACCCTCTTTTTTTGTCTCACCTGGCCTCTCAGAGACCTTTCTGAAATGCACAGTGATCGTTGTAGATTGTGCAGAAACCTAGTGCATTAAAGGTAACTTATGTCATAACGGGAATTATCTGCTGGGAGAGAAGCATCTCCGATTATCACAGACTCCGTAGCCTTTTCATTGCAGACAGTTTGCGCAGGCTGGATAAGGAGCAAGCAAAAACATCTTGATTTTGCAAAATCCTAGCTAAGCTCGGATTGAAAATACATTACCTATTGCATAGACCTCTTTTCTACTCACGTATCATTCCCCGAATCAGCCTATTTCTTTATTCATATACAGATTTCATAAACTCGTATATTTCAGAGTCTCATCTTTTGACTGGCTGGGTAAAAAAGGCGAGACAGAAAACGAAAAAGCAAAAGCAGTGAGTAACACCATGCCAATGTTGCCCTCCTACCCGCTCTAGTCCGATAGTACTGGGAGTACTGGGCTCAGGACCTCAAAACAAGAAATATTTTGAGACAAGTCATCCTGAAAACAACCTGCTTTCCACACACTTTTCCGATCTCTTTGGTAGCACACCCACTAATCACACTACAAACAGCAAGCAGTTCAGTGTTGCTGATGCTCAGAGAGCCACCACACACCCCTAATCCCTACACCCAGACCGGTATTTACACAAGAAGCTGATGAGAGAAGTCAGTGCAGAAGCCTGTGCAGCGACTGCCTCGCTACCAAACCCACCGCAACAGGCAGTTCCCCGCACCCTCACCGTGCTGGCAGCGCTCGCCCTCGTATCCTTTGGAGCAGAGGCAGGTGCCGTTGCCGAGGCAGAACCCGCCGTGCCGGCAGCGTGGGCTGCAGCCGCCCTCCTGGGTCGCTGCCAGGGGAGCGGCAGGGGAAAGGGCCCCGCGGCCCCACAGCCCGCACAGCGCCAGGCACAGCAGCAGGCGGGGCCCGCCTGCCATGGCCCCGCAGCTCCCGCTCCACTCCCGTGTCCTCTGCCCTCACCGCTTTTTCCACTCTCGGCGCTTACCCCCGCCTCACCTCCCTCCTCCTCCCCCTCGTGCAGCACCGCCCTTTCCCCGAGACCGATGTTGGCCGGTGGGTCACACGCCTGTGGCAGTGGCAGGTCACAGGACCGACAGCGAGTCGTGGTTTACTGGGGTTAGGAGCTCGCCCGCGGAAGGAACCGGGCAGTGGGACACGCTAGTGTTTGGTCCCTTTACTGGTGTCCAGCATGAAGAGGCTACTGGCACGGAGCTGTGGCAGCCAGTCCGGAGAAGGCTGTAAAAGTGGTCCAAAGGCTGGAGCACCTCTGCTACGAGGAAAGACAGACCCCCAGGGAGCTGGGGATGTTCAGCCTAGGGAAAAGACGACAACGGAGGGATCATTTCGCTGCCTTCCAGTACCAGAAGGGGACCGGGGACCTACAGGATGGACTTCTCACAGGCAGATCTAGCAATAGAACAAGGGGTTTTAAATTGTAGGTTCAGACTTAGGTTAGCTCTTAGGAAGATTTTCTTAGGTGCAAGTGCGTAGAGACTCCAGAGAGGCTGTGGCTACCCGCTCCGTGGAGGTGTTCAAGGCCAGGTTGGAAGAAGCCGTGAGCAAATGAGTTTAATTGAGAGGCGTTGTTGCCCATGGCAGGGAGGTTGGAGCAGATGATCTCTGAGGTTTCTTTCCAACTGAGTCAGTCTGTAATGCTCCCTCCCTCCCTCCTTACTAACTTACCATATCTCTGTTCACTTCCATCATTAAAGTTGTCCTCGGCTCACCACCACATTGCAGCTGGACAGTTTCATCCAGCTCCTGGGAACGGCTGCAGTACAGTTCTGTGATAAGTAGAAGAGCAAAATATTTGAGTTCTATTGTGAAAATATTTTCACCTGAAAGAACACAAATGTACATGATCAGGACATGTTTCTCCCTGTGTTACTTAACATCTTCCACAAGCATTTAACAATCATCTTAAATGTTTCCCACAGAAAGCACACTTTCAATGCCCAGACTGAGCCAAAGAAAGTATTGTTTCGGATGAGTTTGATTAACCCATAGTGATAAAAGGATGTTACATGCACCTACCTTAATCTCATGTCTTTGGAAAGAAAAAAGAAAAGGAACAAAATAAACCGGAAAAACCCAAGTCTGTTTTCAACAGTGAGAGCTGACTTTCCATTCATTACATTTGCAAGTGACATAAAAGAGAGGTGAAACAGCAGGACAATGGTCTTGTAGCTGCATTCACTCCGACTGGAAATTAGAAGTTGTGCAAGTGCCTAATAGAATAAAAGGCAAAAGTACATCTGATGGAGAACTGACTTTGATCACTTATCATGCCTATGGAGTGTGAAACCGGAACTTCCAAGAAGAAGTAGAATGCAAGGCTAATCTATTACTGATAGTATGAGGTGTTGTGTGATTTCTTGCAAAGGTTAAAGCACTCAGTGTATGATCTTTGCAAGACTCTAGCCTTTCAGCTAGGAAAATGTCTTGTTTAGCCATTTAACGTGTTAAGCTTAGAAGCACAATAGCAAGCAATGGCCCTATTCCCCTCTTGCTTGTGCACAAGCAAGCAAAGCAGGAGATGATACACACAGTTATGTTCACCCTCTGCAAACCCACCTTGCAAAACCATTTTGTGTATTACTGGTGCTGAAAAAAAAAAAAATCTAAATCGCTCACATGCGAGTTGCCACAGTCTATTAATTTGCTGTCTGAATTAGAACATCTAAGCCCTGCTTTTATTACAGGTTCCAGTTCTGGTAGAGAGAACATGGTCTCCTGTTCTCATACACAGTACTCCCTATTGGAAGTGCAAGGGTAATTGAATTGGGTAGTGGTAGCACTCATGGTAAAATTGCTTGCCAGATATATATATACATGGAAGTAAATTCTTCCCTAAGAGAGTATCTCTTCATACCAACCCCACAAGAGCAAAAGGACAGAAGATAAGAACTGAGACACTTAGCCTGGGGTCTACTGTTCTGTAAAATGTTTCTACACTTCCTTACTTCCGCTAATGATTTTGGCCATATTGAGTGCTTCACAGAATTATTTTTCCTATTTTTTGTCTTTTCTCCATAAGAGAGTTTAATGTGCAAGTGTGCTGTTCTAGTATCAATGCCAAGCAACAATGAATTTATACAGGATTCCTTTTAGGTTTGAACAGCTATTCTTCACAATTCATGTAGAATCTGATTTTGAAAGTACTATTTATTTTCAGTCCTATATGCCAGCTTCCCTATTCCAAGAAGATGACTTCTGGTTGGGGCTTAGATTAATTAAGACCCACCCCCTTCCCCCCCCCCCCTTTTTTTAAATTTCCTTCAAGGTTTTCTTTAGTGTTAATTATTTTAAGAACCTTAAAGAAAATAATCATATTTAGAAATATGGCAAGTGCCCCTTCAGCAGAGATAATTAAATGCAAAGACTGTATTAAATAATTTAGGACAGGTGTTCCATTGAATGAAACAAATTTGTTTAAACATTATCTTCTGTAGGAAGGATTAGGCTGCTTCACCATCTTTGTGCCTCTAAATTCATCCTGGGGCTTATCAAATGTGCTGGGTGCACGTCTGCATTTTAAAAGCACTGTGTCATATTAACAGAGCTCCTTGCTTGAAAACAGAAACGCTTCCAGGCATCCAGCATGCTTTAGCCTTAGAAACACAATCTGATTAAACTCCAAAAGACAGCTGTTAATGAAGATGCTAAGTAGAATGTTAGACAAAGGGAACTCACATTCATTCATTCATGTCATAATGGTTATGTTTCATACTTAGTTTCATACTAAAACCAAAATAATGCAGTTTTAAGATTAAAATGTTAACAGGCTTTTTTTTTTTTTTTTTTGGCTTCTGTGAACAGTGTCTCCATCCTTCTGCTCTACTGGCTACCTGTGTTGTAGACAGCAACACGCAATAGCCTTTTCACAGAATCACAGAAGGGACCTTGAAAGATCATCTAGTCCTACCCATCTAGATCGTGTCACACAGGAATGCGTCCAAACTGTTTTGAAGTGTCTCCAGAGAAGAAGAATGCACAACCTTTCTGGAGAGAGGATCTGTTCAACCTCACAATTAAGTTTTTCCTTATGTTTTGATGGAACTGCTCCAGCTTGCACCCGCTGCCCCTGTTCTATCATTTCACATCACCTCCTACTCTTGAGGAGTACTGATGTCCAGAGGGAAGAAATGAAACCTGCATTATAAGCAAGCCAAGTTACTTGGTGATAAATTGTGGAAATGAATGTACTCACCTGTAGCTTGGGATTATGTTTCCTGTGGGCCAGAGCAGGTACAAGGATGAAGCTCTCCCCCCACTCCATGGGAATATCCCATTTCTGGTCATCCTGGAGCAAAAACACATGCTTCTTGCCTATACTTTAGACTTCAATTTCATTATGGTATGGAAAATATTCAGAAATTATAAATTCAGATGTACTTATGCCATGGGATTTTGCAAGTCAGCCAGTCATAACACAACAGAAAGTGCTGTCATAAGTAGTGACTTGTCAGAAAACTGTGAGCCTAGAAATGAAAATACAAAATTTTAAAGGGTGCTTGGGCAGTGCTGGTGCGCAATAATAAAATGTTAGTATTTTATAATTTATTCTCCATTCTACCAGATGTAAATAAGCCATCAGGTAATTGTACCCCAGATCTCAAATCTTTCAGAAGATGGGGACTTTTGACCAATATCAGTCTGTCAACAATTTGAATACCCATGTGTCTTCCATTGAAGTTGGGCTATGGTGGCACTTGGGAAACATATATGAAATTCACCACACTTCTGCTAAAAGAAGGAATACAATATGTGGGTTTGCCTATGTGTCAATTAGGTGAGCAGTGGAGTTGTAGAGGTACAGGCTGTGCACAAACATTCATCCACAGCTGCCCTGCACATCTCTTGTCGGCAGCCGAAATGAAGAACCTCTATGGGGTTGTCACCATTAGCGTACATAGCCCTGATCTGGTAATGTGAAAACCGATTTTACTTTACTTACACTAATATATTCATCTGAAGCATGCCAACACTTCATGCAAATTTCAAACCCATTATTTTAATATTTTTCTTCTCATAACAGCACACTCCAAGTTATGGGGTGTTAAGCCAAAAAGACCAATAAGCACTGAAGTCATCGGTCACAGATTTATCTTGTGTACTAGACAGAAACATGGTGCATTTTAGTGAGGTATTTCAGAATTAACACTGTAGTCACTGCCATTAGTTATGTATCTTTCAGATTGTCTCCTTTCCGAGGCATTTCCAATCAGAGCAAAGAATAAACCTGTGCCTGGTGACTCAGCGTATCTCACAGCTATACATGACTGTTGTCAATGAAGCACCGCACTCACTACAGTGCTTAGCTCAACACCACCCTCTCTTGAAATCTTTAATGTAAATTACCTGACAGAAAAGAAATTAGGTTTCTCTTCCCTGTTAAAAAATTACTGAGCAAAAAGATAAAGGCCTGTTTTACTCTCTGGGAGCTGTAACCTGAATTCCTTGTTGGATCAGATGTGTATTTTGGGAACATTTGGTGATGTCTCAGCTAAGATTTCCTCCATTTCTACAAAGAGGGTGGGCCAGTAACCCTTTATCTGATTTCACTATCATAAAGTGTTCCTTCAAAGTTACAGTTTTAGCAAACAAGACCCTGATCTGCAGAACATTTTTATTACTTGCTGCAACAAGGAGGGACCAAATGTTTAAACAAATATGACCCAATTTAATTTTGAAAGCTGAGGATAGTCTCATTATAACTAAGAAATTTTACAATGGGTGCCTTTAGTTTGGAGGAGACTGAGGGATGACCTCATTAATGTCTATAAAAACATAAAGGGCCAGTGTCAGGAGGACAGAGCCAGGCTTTTCTCAGTGGTGTCCACAGATAGGACAAGGGACAATGGGTACAGGCTGGAGCACAGGAGGTTCCACATAAACACCAGGAGACACTTTTTCACTGTATGACAGAGCCCTGGATCAGGGCCCAGGGAGGTTGTGGAGTCTCCTTCTCTGGAGACATTCCAAACTTGCCTTAACACATCCCTGTGTGACCTGACCTAGCAAAGGAATTGGACTGGATCATTTTTTGAGGTCTCTTCCAACCCCTAACATTCTGTGATTTTTCTGCCAGTACTTCTGATCTTAGGATCAGCCCATTCTGTGGGTGCACAATCTCATAGATGCCGAGCAGATACCCATCAGATGAAAGCAAATGCAATTCATATTTAAAAATTACTTTTCTTGGTTTACCTGGACTTTTGTCATTAAAGTGAAATGCTTCAGTGTCACATCCAGCTTCTATTAGAGATATGTTTTCTTCATCACTGTGGTGTGAGGTTCTTTGTCCTGGTAAATACAGGACATGACATCGCAACAGGGTGGATGCCTGAAGTTTTCTATTTGGCCTGGTGTTTAAAGCACTCAGTATCTCACAAAGTCAAAGTGAAACAGTCCTCTTGCCACACTCTGTTATTTTGGCACTGTATTTTCCCATGTTGCTAAAGTGGGCTTGCAAGCAATTGAGAAGAATTTTATTTCCTCACTACTTGTCAGCTCCCAACTGTGTTCCTCACAAATAGCTGATTTTTTTTTTTGAATGACTGAATCTTATATTTTGCTCTCAAAGAAATTTATCACAATATCCAATGAAAAAAAGATAACTCAATAGCATGGTAACTACTGACTGTAAATCAGATATCACATCACAGTATAAATACCAGGGGCCTAATGTTCTGTGAATTAATTGAAGTAGAAAGTCCATGTTCACAATTCATCCCAATAAACTTCAAGGAAAAAAAACCTCTGCAGGTTAAACAGTGATATAGGGTTTTTTAGTATGAAGTAGTTAATTTTATATTTTTCCAGTCGTTAAATCACTACCTCAGTAGGATTCATTTTCATATTCATTAACTGTTCACAGTATCAAATGTTATTAATAATTTTATATTTAAATGGTTACGGTTCCATACATTACACATATGCTGCTGTAAACCAAAGCAACACTACTAAAGCTGCCCCAGAGTAAAACCAGTGTATGTGGAGGCATTCAGAGAATGATTGTTGAGACATAGATATCACTTTGTCAGGCACAAAAATGTTGCCAAATTTAGGGTGAATGTGGCTACTATTCACCAGGGCACAGCAATGCAACCCTGCAATGTGGAACAGGAAATGAATTAAAAAGAAAAAAAGAAAAAAGGAACCTTTCTCTCTAACTGACATTTAGATATGGTATGATGTAATTACTCATGCTGTAATTCATTTAAAGCATCAGTACTTTGAATGCTCCCTTACTGAATAAAAAAAAATTACAAACAGTTCTTTACTGTTCATTAGCAGAGAAGACTTCAGCTTGGCAGATGATGGTTAAAAATTGGTTTAATCCGTATTTCTTTGTTTTCATGTCACGGTTACGTTTGTTAAGTTGTACTGCTTCAATTTTACCTCTGAACAAAGAACTTGCTTGCTGAAACAAATATTAGAAGTTTAGCAGCACTTTACAAGTCTAATGTTGACTATAACTATTGGCTGCTTGTGCTAATTTTCAAAGAACTGGGGGAAAGTTAAATAGCAAAAACCACTTTTCAAAGGGTGTCAAAACAGAAGGTTGTTAGGAAACTCATGTTTAGAGCTAATAAACCTGGAGCATACATGGTATTTTTTTCTTAGGGCCACATTTCAAATCATGACAGCATGTCTAATGCAAATGTGCCTTCATGTAATCTGTTCAAATCTGGTCAGAAAATGAATATGAAAACCAGGAGGAGGTCAGGCAATAGTGTATTTCTAGAGAACACCACCATTCATCTGAAAAACACCAGCAGACATCATCTTAACTACAGAGATCTGACAATTCTGAGACCTCTCATCTCTTCATTTGAATTGCACTGGAATCCGGACCCAAAACGTTTAAAAATTCAGAGTTACTAGTCCAAATCCTTAATGACAACCAAGCAAACAGACTGACACTAAGTGAAAATTTATCTTAATCAAACAAAAAAACTGAAAAACGATCATTCATGTCAATGAAAGAGTATAAACCTACCTCTGACTCATATATGTGTAGGTAACAGGTGGACAATGTATATCCAGAAATATAACACGGAATCATTAGGGTTTTGAAGGGAGCTCAAAGAATCATCTAGTATTTGAGAAGAGCCTGGCTCCATCCTCCTGACACCTACCTCACACATATTTATAGATATTAATAAGATCACCCTTCAGCCTCCCCTTCTCCAAGCTAAAGAAACCCAGCTCCCTCAGCCTTTCCTCATCAGGGAGGTGTTCTACTTTCTTCACCATCTTCCTTGCTCTATGCTGGACACCCTCCAGCAGCTCTGTGTCCTTCTGGAACTGAGGGGCCCAGAACTGGAGACAATACTCCAGATGCGGTCTGATTAGCGCAGAGCAGAGGGGGAGAAGACCCTCTCTCAATCTGCTAACCACCTTGCTTCTGTTCCCCCCCAGGATGCTCTTGGCCCTCTTCGCCACAAGAGCACACTGCTGGCTCATAGTCATCCTGCTGTCCACTAGGACCACCAGGTCCCTTTCTCTTACACTGCTCTCCCACAGGTCAGTCCCCAACCTATAATGGGGTAATTCTTGCCCAGATGCAAGACTCTACACTGACCCTTGTCGTACTTCATGAAATTTCTCTCTGCCCAGCTCTGCAGCCTGTCCAGGTCTCGCTGAATGGCAGCAGTCTGCTGGGGAGTTGGCGACACCACCCAGCTTTGTGTCATCAGCAAACTTGCTGACAGCGCACCCCAATCCCTCATCCAAGTCATTAACAAATAGATTGAAGAGGACTGGTTTCAGTACAGATCCCTGGGGGACTCCACTAAGTACAGGCCTCCAACTAGACTGTCCCATTGACAGCTGCTCTCTGGCTTCTATTGTGCAGCCAGTTCACGATCCACCTCACTACCCAGTCATCCAGTCCACACTGCCTCAGTTTGGTTGTGAGTATGCTACGTGAGACTGTGTCAAATGCCTTACTGAAGTCAAGATAGACCACATCCACTGCTCTGCCATCATCTATCCACCTGGTTGTGCCCTCATAAAAGGCTCTCAGGTTGGTCAAGCATGACTTCCCCTGAGTGAAGCCATACTGACTGTTCCTAATGACTCTCTTGTCCCTGATGTGCCTAAAGACAGCACCCAGGACAAATTGCTCCATCACTTTTCCTGGGATGGAGGTGAGGCTCACTGGTCTATAGTTACCTGGGTCCTCCTTCTTACCCTTTTTGAAGATGGGAGTGACATTTGCTAACCTCCAGTGCCTAGGCACCTCTCCTGATCTGCATGACACCTATGTGAAATGTTAGTATACGTATAGCTATTTTTCTTCTGCTGTTATCTGTAAGATGGCATGGATGTCAATGCACAATACAGTCTAGCGCAGTGAATGGAGTTACTATGAGACTGTAAGAACTTGTGCCTGCTTTGCAGTTCTCACATTCAGCATTGGCCGTTATGGATTTGCAACAGCAGAGGATGACCCAGCAATCTGCATAGCCCATATAGTGCATCCCATTGTTTCACTAGGACTTGGTAAGCTTCCGCATCTCTGCTATTCCCAATTTATGTACACGACAAAGCTAAAATGGAATGTAAATGCCTTTATATCTTCCTTTCATGTGCCAGTCTTAACTACTAGCTCTCCATCTGTAGAAGATTTTCCAAGCTGCCACAGATACATCTATTCAAATGTCTTAATTTGTAACTGGCTGTGACTTTTTGACACGTCCCGTCAAATAGCCGACAATGATGTATTTTTTGGCAATACTAAAACTGCTACCCGTGTCTCTCAATTACTTACCCCCTGCATAATGACGGCAGTTATTAACTTGTGCTTCACTGTGTCACTTGTGTTATTCTAGTTCCCTGTGAAGAATGACTTCCTGGCATTTATTCGTTAATGGCAATAAACTGCCTTGTCCCCCTTGAGGTTTCTTTTCACCCAAATGTACTAAATTATTTGCTGACCAGAACTATAATTATTCTTTGCTGTCAGGACACTACTCAATTGTTTAAGGTTCTGCTTACATCCAGCTATATAGGAACCAAAATTATTTAGCAGCAATTACTTTGAAAATACCTTCTGATTATATTAAAATACCAAATCCAAAGAGCATAGAATATATTTTGCAAGATGAGCAAAATGTAGAACCCGGAAAAATGCCTTGGGACTTACAGGTCTTTATTTTTTTATTTCTTGTGATCATGTTATAGATTTTGATTCTGAAATCAACATATGCACAGTAGTGATGCAGACAGCATTGGCAAAGCAATTTGGTTTGGTGTAGATGATGGATTGTTTAATTTAATCAGCTCAAAATTGACTGCAACTGAAACCCACTGAAATCCACCCCCTGTGTTAGTTCCATTTGCCAGAAGAAAGTAATCAGTTTAGTAGATTTCTTTATTCAGCCTCCACTAAATACTAGTTACTGAAGAAATCTTGTGGAGATTGGTGATGAGCTGGTGTCGGGTGACTGCGATGATCTTAAACCTCTATCAAGGAATGAAAAAAATCCAGCAGCAACACCAAAAAATCCAGAAAAACACCACTCAAGTCAGGGCTAGAAGGCAGTACAATCCGAGTGCCTGGCTTGCTTAATGTATCCAAAGAGGGCCAACAAGGCTAGCGAAGGGCCTGGAGGACTGGTCTGATGAGGAGCAGGTCAGGGGACTGGGGTTGTTTGCTCTCAAAAAGAGGTTGAGGAGGCCTTATTGCTTGTTACAGCTATCTGAAAGGAGGGTGTAGAGAGGCAGGGGTTGTTCTGTCCTCCCAAGTCACTAGTGATAGAACAAGAGGAAATGACCTCATTGTTGTGCCAGGGGAGGTTTACATTGTACCTTAAGAAAAACTTCTTCCCTGACAGAGTGGTGAAGGATTGAAACAGGCTGCCCAGGTAGGGGGTGGAGTCGCTATGCCTGGAGGTGTTAAAAAAAAGTAGATGTCCTGGGGGACATGGCTTAGTGGGCATGGTGGGCTTGGACTGACAGTGGAACTTGGTGATCCTTTAGGTTTCTTCCAACCTTACTGATTCTTAACGATTCTGTAATTCACAGAATTATAAAGCCAGCTGTATGAGGAAAAAGCTAAGAGATCTGGGGCTTTTTAGTCTGAAGTGGACTGAGTGTGGATCTAATTAATGCTTATAAATACATGAGGGCTGGGCATCAAGAAGGCAGGGACAACCTCTTTTAATTTGTGCCCTGTGATAGGTTGAGGGGCAATGAATTCATGCTTGAGCACAGGATGTTCCATCTCTAAATGAGAAACACCTTCTTTACTGTAAGGGTTACAGGGCACTGGAACAGGCTCTCCAGAGAGGCTTGGAGTCATCTTCTCTGGAGACATTGAAGACCTGTCTGGATGCCTTTCTGAACGATCTGCCCTAGTTTGGTCCCGGTCTGGTACAGGGGCTCTAATCAACAATCTTCAGAGATCCCTTCCAACCCCTACCATTCTGTGATTATTCCTTTTACTCTTTAGTGTGTGCCCTCTTTCAAAGTTGCAGTTAGAGGATGCTTTGGCTCTATGTGTATTACAGATGAGATGTGAGCATTTCTCGGTCTGTTCAAACAACAGCATGGCCAGAACTGCTGGTGCTCAGCCTTAATTTCCCTGCCCAGCCTGCCTTCACCTCCATACTCTGCTTGGCAAATTAACAACCATAACCATTCAAATCAGAAATCAGTCAGACAAAATTGATTTGGGGTATGGTAAACCAAGTCTACAGCTAAACAAGAATGAACCAACATGAAAGCCATTCTAAACATAGCCCTGCATTAAACAGTGGGGCTGCTTAAGAAGGGGTTGTTACTAGGAAATCGCTAAATTCTGTATTGGTAAACTGTTGACATGAGCTGCCTTGCTCCTGGCTGTACCAGTCAGCACTCTGCAAGGACACGCTCCTAAAGACAATTACAAAGTTCAAACTCCTCGAGGACCATTCCAAGCAGGCAGCTCATGACTGGTTTGTGTGTAAGGCAGCTAACATGGGCAGGGTACATAATGCCTCTTGATCGCTTAACCATCAAACAGACCTGAACACTTCTAAGATCTTATTACGGATGTAGCTTTACAGTCCTAAGTTGCTGCATGTTGCACCATAGGGTTATCTGCCCTATGGTCCATACCAAGCAAGTTAACCCTTTCCCAGTACATAACTGTGTTGGGTTTTGTAAACAGGTGGAAGTCCTAATTGTGATCCATCTCTGACCAAAAGAGCCTTCTCATTCAGTGTAGTAACAGCCAGCAGTTGATTTGTATGTCAAACGCTACTATATTTCTATCTCAAATACACAGGCATGATACTAGGCTAGATGTGTAAAGTACTAACTGCACATTATATTGTCAAGAAACAATCACTCAGCATTCAGATAGTAAAAGTATTGTAAACTATATTAGAGTTAAAAGGTTAACGATGAGAAGCATGAAAGTGCTGTAAGCAGATCGATAATGAACTGTTTAGAATAATAGTATTGAGTGTAGTGGCCATATGGATGTTTGTTTAATACTATTGTAAGCAATATTCTCCTTGTACATTTTTAGTAAGGAGTATCCTGCTTCTGTCTGTTGTATTTCAGTCCAGACAGTAGAAAAACATCATTCAAAATACATTTATTACTCTGAAAATTTTGAGAGGGACTCTGTGGCTTGACATAATTTGGGGAAAAGAAGGAGTTAAAAAATGAAACAGTGATTTAACAGCTATTAACTTGAAAATAGAAACAGGAGGGAAGCACCACTAAACTGACTATGATAGCTTTTTAATTTTCAGTCTACTCTCACAGTAACACAAGTTTCACTTACACTTTGCTCCAAAAAATAAAAATAAAAATACCACATTTGAAGTCTGCAACCTAGCATATAAGCCACACAAATACAGCTGCAACCTTTATGAGAGAACACAAATTATTACTCATAACATTTATCAATTATCCCACGTTTTGTCAGGAGAAAGTCAACAGCGTAGACAACAATCATTACAAAAAAGGAAACAAATCTGTCTCTCCAGCAGGTTCAGCATCATTATGTAGCACAGAAATGAGAAAGCTAACTTTGTCACCATTGTGACAACTGCTTATAACCAAGAAAGTTGGGAAAAAACAAGAAGTATGAATACATTCTGGAGGCAGAAAATTTGTGCATTTATGTGCAACTCACATAGAGCTCTACGTAAACCTTTAACTATCTTGCTGCAACTTACAGAACCTCAGCATAAGTCTCAGAGAAAACAAAGACAGGGTAAGACTTTTACCTAGGAACCTGTAATGTAACGTAGACTGTAAATAAAATTTATATAGTTATGTAATATTATATAAATATAATAATATTTTAAAAGTTTTCCTATTTGTTCCAAGAAGATCCAAGGATAAACTGTTGTAGACCTCAGTTTGAATTCAGCCCTGCTAAGTGCTAAGGAAAAAACCTTGGTATCACCTCTGACACAGAATAAAACAGCCATCATCAACGGGAACCCTCACAGCAACAGCACTTATTGTTTCCAGGATAAGACCATGAAATCCCTCTGAAGAAAGCACAGCAAGACTTGTCCTCGCTTTTAACTCACATGACAAGCACATGTTATACATCATTCATCCTCCTGATTTGTGAGTGGTTTGGCCCCATTTACACCCAGAGCATCAGGCATTTCCATACAATGGTACCAGTGGGATAGCTGATGGTAAGGGCTTCTGAACAAGCACTTTTAACTGAAGCCTGCACAAGTTAATTACAAACCACGATGAATTAAGAGGGTCAGATGATAAAGTGGGAGAGATTAAATAATTGTAAAGCTACAATGCTAAGTTTTCCTATTTCCTAAAATCTTCCATATGTAATGCTGCAAGGAAGGAAAACCCTGCTTTTCTCTTTGCAAATTATTTAATTTCTTAATAAACGTGCATCTTACCTGTACTGTGATTTCAAAAAATAATTTTTTATGAGAAGACTCTGTGGTATCCTTTTTGCAGCCTAACACGACCCGATTTTCTATTTATACAAGCCTTGAAACTAGCCTGGTTACACAGGTGTGTGCACATAGCCCTTACAGTCAGATCAGCTGGCTGCAATGATGACTCATGTTTTTAAAAGAAAAACTGCTAATTAAACAAAAAGTTTGGGGCTTTGTTTGTGTGGTGTGGTTTGGCTGATGCAGTTTATGGCTACCAGCAGGTCCAGCAGCTCCTGACACTGCAGAAATTGCAATTCTACAGTAAGTGCCCAAATGGCAGTGGATGACAGCAAACAGATTATATTTTAGAAGCCTGCTTGTGCTCCAGGTGGGACTGTTGATTGTTTCAGCCCCTGGCCCAGTATGGATTTGGAAAAGCACAGATATGCCTTAAGGCAACTGTAGTCCACAGTTTCTTGAATGTCACTCATGTGTCCCAAGGATCACCCAGACCAAGTGGCACAGGAACACAGCCAGGTGAGTCTGGAACGTCTCCAGAGAAGGAGACTCCACAAAAAACCCTGGGCAGCCTGTTCCAATGCTCCGTTATCCTCACTAGGAAGAAGTTCCTTCTGATATATATAGAGAACCTCCTCTGTTCCAGCTTGCACCCATTGCCCCTTGTCCTATCACCAGATGACCTTGAGAAGAGCCTGGCTCCATCCTCCTGACACCCACCACTCACATATTTATAGACATTAATGAGGTCCCCCCTCAGCCTCCTCTTCTCCAAGCTCAAGAGACACATCTCCCCCAGCCTTTCCTCACCAGGGAGCTGCTCTCCTTCCTTCATCATCTTCATTGCTCTACGCTGGACACCCTCCAGCAGCTCTGTGTCCTTCTTGAACTGAAGGGCCCAGAACTGGACACAATACTCCAGATGCAGTCTCACTAGTGCAGAGTAGAGGGGGAGAAGAACCTCTCATGTTTAAGGGAGGCTGTAGGTTTGCTCCTGTGAAGCAGCTGGCATTTCTGAACTTGCAGACACTTTCAGCCCATTTACACCTTTGTGGCTTAGTCTGCAGAAAGAACAAAAAATGCCTCAAAGAGTTAAGCCTAGAAACCAGTAATTGCTCTTCTACTCAGCTGGCTGCATCTCAGTGAACTTATAAAGTAATTCATGATACTCCTTTTTCCTTATTCCACAAGCATAGTGGGACTACCCATTCAGACTGTGATTCCTTGTCTGGCTTCACAAAGAGTCAATGGTTGACCAAGAAGGGACAAAAGAGGCTTGTGAATCTGTGTTGAACTGAGGGGTTCTGATATTTTTAGCTAAGTTTGGGAGGAGAAATATGTCATCCAAGAAACAAAAGTAGCATACTCAATCCATATGTCATAGCCTAATAAATCCCATCCTTGATTTTGTGATTGTGAATAGATCGGTTAAGTGGATGTTACAGTCCTGAATGAACCCTTGTAGTTTTTATCAGTTTGTGGCACGAACATGCTTTCCTGAGTGGGAACCAGGGATTCAGGAAACAAAGCCCTCTTGAACTCATTTCCATTTCCTTTTCTCAAAGAGCCCAAGTCTGAATTGGTCTTCAGATGAAACCAGAAATTAGAACGCCACATTTAGGCAAACTAACGTATGAGGCCTGTCCACAACAGTCACGTCTGGCTAAATGAAAAAACTTTAGACAAAGCTCTTCATTTGGAGCATTTAATGGTAACATTTCTGTGAGGTAACAGCACTGGTATAAGTTGAGAACCACTTGTTTCCTCTCTCTCACAAACTGTAATTCTTTAGCAGAATATGGTAAAGTGACCAGGTACATAATTTTCCTTCCTACATTCAGGGAGGTGATAGCTACAAGGCTAGGAAGGCAGGGGAAGCCAGATACTGACATGTTTTGAGCACCTTCACCTTCACAATTACACCGTAACAGAACAGTAGAAAAGGATAGAGCAGATGAGCACGCCACGACCAGACATGACTTCCACTTCATGTGATCAAGATGGAAGAGGAGGCTGCAGCACTGATGAGCAGTGACAGGCATTTAACAGAAACAGAGCTGCGGGGGAAAAAAAAGGGAAAGCAGAGCCCATAGCAGCAAGACTCTGCTGAGCCACCCCGTGCCATGAGCCAATGAGCTGCCTCCTATGCCCTGCAGCTGCATGGCTCAGCAGATCAAGTAGCTCAGGGCTGAAACCAAATGGGAGTCCAGCAGTCCCCCAAGAAATGTGTTGTTAGGGACAGCAACACTTCTGGAACCATCACAGTTACTTGTTCCTCTCAATTGCTGCTATCATACCTCAAAGGCAGAGGTTTCAAACCCTGCTTTCCACCTTCCTGGCCCAAACTGACAAAACACCAGCTAGTCATCTAAACTGGTACAGCACCTGGATGCTTTCACACTACAGCGGTTAACACAGATGAAGCTAAATTTAATTCTGTTTATTTGCATGACTGCTCACTTATATGATGAGGACTGGGTTAGGGATAAGTTGAGCAAACTAGATGAGCATAAATCCATGGGCCCTGATGGGATGCACCAGCACGTGTTAAGGGAGACAGCAGAAGTCATTGCTAAGCCTCTCCCCATCATCTTTNGTCATGCTTGACCAACCTGAGAGCCTTTTATGAGGGCACAACCAGGTGGATAGATGATGGCAGAGCAGTGGATGTGGTCTATCTTGACTTCAGTAAGGCATTTGACACAGTCTCACGTAGCATACTCACAACCAAACTGAGGCAGTGTGGACTGGATGACTGGGTAGTGAGGTGGATCGTGAACTGGCTGCACAATAGAAGCCAGAGAGCAGCTGTCAATGGGACAGAGTCTAGTTGGAGACTTGCATCTAGTGGAGTCCCCCAGGGATCTGTACTGAAACCAGTCCTCTTCAATCGATTCATTAAGGACTTGGACAAGGATTAGGGTGCACTGTCAGCAAGTTTGCTGATGACACAAAGCTGGGTGGTGTCACCAACTCCCCAGCAGACTGTGCTGCCATTCAGCGAGACCTGGACAGGCTGGAGAGCTGGGCAGAGAGAAATTTCATGAAGTACGACAAGGGTCAGTGTAGAGTCTTGCATCTGGGCAAGAATTACCCCATTATAGGTTGGAGACTGACCTGTGGGAGAGCAGTGTAAGAGAAAGGGACCTGGTGGTCCTAGTGGACAGCAGGATGACTATGAGCCAGCAGTGTGCTCTTGTGGCGAAGAGGGCCAACAGCATCCTGGGGTGGAAACTATGGCTCTGCAAAACCTTAGCCTAAGAAACAACTTCGTTTCTCTCCCAGTGTAATTAAATTACATTTATAATTTGCTGAAATTTGCCTGAAGGCCTGAATTTGTGATAAGACACTAAGCCCAGAAACGTTATCAGAATGGGGATTGTATCTGTAGCACAATACAACAAGTATGAATACTCACGACTTTGTCATTTATGAAAATGCAGGTACATGACAAAGAATATGCTGTCTACAGTATTTTCCCCATCATAGCAAACAGTGCAGAAACCAATTCACTTGGGGCTTCACAAAGCAAACTCATGTATGACAGCTGTATTTTTTTAAACCTGTTTAGTTTCTGAACGCTAGCATGGTGGAAATGGTACCAGGGATTTTGATTACATATTAATTCACAAATGGATTTTGCCAGCTAAATGTACAATGGCTCAGGAGAACAAGGGTGTGAGCATGCATACAGGAGTGAGCAAACACAAGCACCAAGTCACTGCTTTGAATGCCCACAGGGAATTAAGATTAAATAAACAACTTCTGACTGTGGACATCAGATCTCTAGACTGATGGGGACTGATAAGTGGGGTTTGCACTTAACAAGCGAGGATGCGTGCAGGGCGTGTAAGGGAGCACATGTTTCCTCCCAGCCAACATCAGTCAGTGCCAGCGGAGCACCTGCACAATTAGAGCAGCTGCTGGGAAAAGGCAAAGGCATACAAAATACCGTAGGCGTTTAGAAGGAGCAAAGTGATGCATGACTCATCTGAACACATGGCCGTGCGGTGCTGTGTGAACCCAAAAATGAACAGATGTTCCAAAACCCCCTTCAGTCCCTACACTTCTAGCCCTGAGCTTGACTGACAAGTTCACCAGATCTGCTCAAGTGTAGGAAAGCCCTGCAGAGGGACTTGGATAGGCTGGACGGATAGGATGAATCAGTTGTACGAGGTTTAACAAGGCCAAGTGCCAGGTACTTAGCTCACAACAACCGCAGGTACCAATACAGGCCTGGGGAAGACTGGCTGGAGCACTGCTTTGTGGAGAAACACCCCGGGGGTGTATTGACAGTGTCCAAACACGAGCCAGCTGTGTGCTGAGGTGGGAAAGAAGGTCAATGGCATCCAGGCCTGCATCAGAAATAGTGTTCCCTCTGTACTCTGTAGTAGTGAGGTCTCATCTTGGGTACTGGGTTTAGTTTTGGGCACCTCAATACAGGAAGGACATTGAGGTGCTGCAGTGGGTCCAAAGAAGGGCAGCACAGTTGGCTAAGGGCCTGGAGAGCAGGACTAATGAGGAACGGCTGAGAGATTTATTGTTCTAGGAAAACAACAGATGCTTTTTTCACCTATGCTCTGTTGAACTTGGTGTTTGCAGTTTGTGACATTAAAAATAATTCTGACTGGATAAGTTTTGCTGACATTTTTAAAATGACCCCATACTGTTATTTGTGTTTGTTACTGCAGAACCCTCCGCAATCTCCTGTAGAGGCTGTGCATTCTTAATAATGTTTTCACAAGAATCATTGAAAATAAACAGTATGGGAAGCTGTTTAAAGCAGTCTCCTGCCACCAAACCTTTTGCTGGAAATGACAAAAACATAACCTAAGAAAAGTAATATTGAGTGTGCTCCATTGGAACACATCTCAGCAGGAAGGTGAACTAGGTTAGAACCTCCTGTAAGGAGGAATATTACTTTTCCCATGATTCTTTTATCATGCTATTATCAGGATTAACCCTCACCCTAATTATCCAAGCCAATTTATTAGCATTTACCCCAACTAATCCACCATGGAATACAGTGACAATAAGCACCAAAACCACTGCCTGACCCTGACCGTAAACCCACTTCTGATCCACCCCCAGGATGCTGTTGGCCCTCTTCGCCACAAGAGCACACTGCTGGCTCATAGTGATCCTACTGTCCACTAGGACCCCCCAGGTCCCTTTCTCTTACACTGCTCTCCCACAGGTCTGTCCCCACCCTATAATGGGGTAATTCTTCCCCAGATGCAAGACTCTGCACTTACCCTTGTCATACTTCATGAAATTTCTCTCTGCCCAGCTCTCCAGCCTGTCCAGGTCTCGCTGAATGGCAGCAGTCTGCTGGGGAGTTGGCGACACCACCCAGCTTTGTGTCATTAGCAAACTTGCTGACAGTGCACCATAATCACAGTGATCATCCCTCATCCAAGTCCTTAATGAATCGATTGAAGAGGACTGGTCCCAGTACTGATCCTCGGGGGACTCCACTAGATGCAAGTCTCCAACTAGACTCTGTCCCATTGACCGCTGCTCTCTGGCTTCTATTGTGCAGCCAGTTCATGATCCACCTTACTAGCCAATCATCCAGTCCACTACTGTTCTTCTACTTAATCACAACACAGGTAATAATAATTCCTCTAAACAAAGGAAGCCACAAATGGGCCATCGTCCTAACATCCCTAATAGCACTTCTACTCCTAAGCAGCCTCCTAGGTCTGCTGCCATACATGTTTATCCCAGCAACCCAACTCTAAAGAAACATAGCCATAGCATTCCCCCCGTGATTATCTACCCTATTCATGAAATTATCTAACCAGACACCCTGTGCCAGAGGGAACATCACTCAAGAGACAATGCTGGGAGATATAGCAATTACTTATCATGAGGACATCTCTCCTCAGACTGTTAACAAAGAGTCCCCTGTCTCCTGAATATAAATCAAGACCATCAATACACTACAAAGAGGGCACAGACAAGCATTATGAAATAATGCATAAAATACAGTTTAGACAAGGCAACATCAAAGCGTAACCCAGAAGAGGTACAAGCAAAACCCAGAAGAGTCCTTAGACCCATGGATGCCACCGGTGTCTATGTCTTCCATTAGGGCCCTCCAGTGCTAAATAACTGAAATTTATGTTCATCTGTGAGCATACACAGTCATATACACAATTCTCCCTGTGCCAGAGGTCAAAATTACAGTGAAGACAAACTGGTGAAGGCTGTCAGAACATCAGCAGTACTGGTTTCTTGGCTTTCCCATGCACAGGTTTGAACTCTAATATCATTGGGTTTTTTTCTATAGAGGAGAAACCAATCATACTGTATGGCCTCATAGAGTCATTAAGGTTGGAAGAGACCTCCAAGATCATCAAGTCAACCTAATCCTGCCATGGCCACTAAACCATGTTCTGTAGTGCCACATCTATGCATTTTTTTAACACCTTCCAGGACAGTGACTCCACCCTGTCCCTGAGCAGCCTGTTCCAATCTCTGACCACTCTGTCAGTGAAGAAATTTTTTTTTTATGTCCAATCTAAATATTGAGGCCTTTACCAAATTCAAGTGCCTCTCATCTTGATTTAACCAATTTTAGGTCCCCAGAATCATGGCTTCAGCTATTCAACAGAAACTCCAGCGTTTCTTCATATGGCAGATCCCCCACTCACAAACGATGACAGAGGCTGAAGCTAGTTGTACAGCAGAGTATTTTTGCATTTCCATTATGTGATAACATCATCATAGCTTAAGTTTCCAAATACTTTAATCACAATATTGCTTCCTAGAAACTTCCTCTTTTTTCTTCTAATTCAAAAGAAAATCTAGATCTTTCCATGAATACCAGATTCTAGCCAGCACTAATAATTTCATGCTAAGGCTTAGGCATCGCACATTAATCTGTAAATGTCTGCAGAAGGAAAAAAAGGGATAAACAAGCCTATAAAAGAAAGATCAAGATATCATAATGACATACCTCTCTAGAAAATCGTTTTGTACTAAACCGATGAAACAGCATTTATGCATTTGGAAGAACTAGGTTTAAAAATAAAAAACAAGCAATTCTGAGACAAAATCGTTAACAGTTTGGGAGTGTTTTACGCTTTGAGCTACCTGAAATGCACTGATTCCTTGGTGTCCTGATTATTATTGAAAAGCAATGTAAGATGCAAAGGATAAACCACCCCTTCACCCCACCATGGGAGAGCTGGATCTTTTGATCCAACTACTTGAAATTCTACTCCAATTATCTTAATTACAGTCTGCTTCTTGCTGCATTTGAATGATGGCTTTTCTTATGCAAACAACATTTAATATTTAATTAGTGATATTGACAATTTTTCAAAATGACTTAAAATAATTTGGTTTATACTTCTAATTTAATAATTAAGTCGATAAGGGTAAACACCAGGGCTATTTGTAACAGACAAAAAAATTAAGCTACTACCTAAGTCTCTTTCTATGGAAAAAAGTTAAAAAAAAATTGAAAATATAAGAAAAGTTGTTTTGCTACTCAGTTCTGTAAAGTTGATTTTTGCAATTCCTCCCTCAGACACCTACATGCTGATAGTACTGATACGCAGGAGCTCATTTCGCTTTTGAGGTTTTTATTTTATAGTCAATTGATTGGCAGTGATCACAGAATGTTATGAGTTGGAAGGGACCTCAAAAGATCATCTAGTCCAACTCCCCTGCCACAGCAGGATCACCCAGATAATTCCTCGTACAATATAATTTCTCCAGGTTGCACTGTTTTCTACCACCACCTGCCAAATGGAGAAACAGAGAATTTAAACCTCTTCAATAAGGAGTAATATTCTCGGCCAAGAATAAAGCACGGAAGCCAGATGTTGGATCATTCATCTTTTAAATGAACAGCTTCTTACACAGATGTGAATCCCATTAGCTTTCTAGGGGTTATTTAAAAATGGGTCCATTTTATTGATACACCAGTATACATTCCTGTGTTGAGAACTGGCAGAAGCCACGCATCTGCTCTTCTTTCCTGATGGTTTCTGTTGCAATATTGAAGACACGTACAGGCACGCACACACACAAATATCTATACAGACATACAAAAGTATGTCTACCTATCTTAAAAATACATGTAATATATAAAATACATATTAGATGAAGTATATTGAATGTATATGTAGCATATCTATACATAATTTATTTACTAACAACTGATATTTTGCGTAAGGATTCACTACAGCAGTTACTATGCAACTGCTAATTTTTTCATTTAGGAGGATTTATTTTTGGATACAAAAACTTAGAATTTCAGCAACATTGTATGTACTTACATATTCAGGTGTTTCATTAATTACGACTGTAGTTTGCTAGACAGTAAAAGATTCAGTATTTGTCATTTTTTAATCTCTTTTTCCCAGGGATTCTTCATGCTCTTCAGTGAAGGTGCTCCTTAATCTTGCAACACCACGTAACCGGTGATGAAAAGTAGAAACAACAAGTCTGTGACTTCTATACCGTGATGGTGAACTCCGGTGACAACATTACCACTTACATTTAAGCAACATAAATGGATTTTTTTCAGGGCAGAATTTGCTTACTTCAGCTAAAGCAGAAATTAAAAGCTAAAGAAAAGTTCTTTATTCAGCTAGAGAAAAATTAAAAGTACTGTTTTACTGCCAAATGACTAACCCAAAACTAACCTGTTCTGAACAGTATTATGCTACCAGTATATTTTACTACCCATTTCCAGCCTAGTATTCACAGGCTTCCGGGGAGACTGCAAATGTCAAGGATCAGTGGGCCACACAGTGAAATGCGTGAAGCAAAGGCTCTTGCACACATGCACACACAGGGGCTGAATCACTGATCACCTCACATACCTCCATAATAAAGCAATTGCTCTTCTGGACACTGGTCAGGTTCTATGGCCCCAAAAGATGTCTTCTGGCAGTTACTTGCACACCTCTGTGCCTTACACACCTCCCACTATCAATCCTCCATCCTAATGGAGTGACCACTACTGCTGCAAGGCTACAGCCCTATTTGCAGTGTGCTCTTCTAGGGTACCCAATTCCAGGAACCCAAGTATATTCATTTTTGGGTCTCTTCAGTGATTAGCTCAAGCAATCAGATCAGACTTGGAAAACAAAACCATAAAAACCTCTGTGCTGCTGCTGCCCTACAGCAATTCATCAGAGGCCACGGCCCTAGTGCTTGGTAATATGGTCACATCTGCTATAGTCTCACAATAGCAGCTGTGAACCTAGATTCTAATTTTCCTGAAGACTTAATGGCAAACAGCTTGGACTGCTGGAAATAGGTATTTGTACGTGCTTGGACGCTGGGTATAGAACAGACATAGCCATCTGTGAGAGCCCACCCACTTACGGTTCACCATCAAAATACTCGTAGCATGTGAAGGTACTGTTATGGGTTAAAATATTGTCACTTACCTTCAAACCTGCAGCACACAACTGCAGGCTTGGTTTGGGTGTTTTCTGTGAACAAAGGAGGTTTGGGCTGGCTTCCAGCCTAACCCCCTCCTCCTTTTGGACTCCATCTTCTCCACCTCCACAGACAACTTTTAAGAAATAATACATATCCTAGTAGCATATAAACTCCGAAACTCACAAAAAACAGTCAATAGGTGTTTCCTGTTATTCTCCTAACATTTTCCTATTATTTCAAGTTGTTTCTCTGGTTGCTATAATATACAGAAGTAACTCTTACATCACTTTTGTGACCAGTACCAGAACACCTTGCAGTACAACTGCCAGAAGAAAAGGCACACAAAGGCAAATTATGTTTCATTTCTCAACCTCAACTACATTGATAAGGTAGTAACTTCCTAAAAACCTCTCAAGAATGACCCACATCAATACCTTTCAGACTTCCATAAACTGCAGCCAGTAAAATGCTACCCTGTTGAAATGCTACAGCTCCTTGCATCAAGTTCTAGTTTTACTGTACTACGTGATTCACTGATTCAGGAAAAATCAGCTCTGTGGTGCTCGTGACAGCTCATTACACTCAGTGGCACTTGTTACCCCATGAAACGCAGGTAAAACTCACCTCTCATGCTTAAGACAAAGAAATTCCTGGAGAAGAAAAAAAAAAAAGGAAAAAAAATCAAAACAAAAACAGAGGGAGCTTTATCTCATCTAACATCGAGAGATGTCTCCCAGTAAAATTAATGTGTGATCTGGTATTCTTGAAGCTGCCAGATAGATGGTACCTTCAGCTTGAAAGCAATTAGCGTCATTTATCGCAAGCATACCCAAAGTGTTCAGGTAAATGTATAAGCACTACAGCATTATCTGAAGTGTGTGCAGAGTTATAGAGAAATTATGTGGATAAGTACAAGGACAGCAACCTTCCGACAGCCAGGGAACGTCCAAAACCTTTCAGAAGTGTCTGTTCTCAGCTCTTTGAAACAAGAAAATGTTTGAAAATGTCAGATCTTTCAGTACTTGGATCTCAAAAACATCTACTCAGGGTTTTCCAAAACAGCAATTTTTACCATCTTTAAACCTGTCAAAATTCACATTTGTTTACCTCTTCCCACCTATCAGTGCATTCCCTTTCAACCTTTTCCACATTCTCAACATACAAGGAGGTGCCTGAAATCTGCCTGGTGGGAATTCACCTACCAGCTCTGGATGGAGAAAACAGGAGTCCACACCATGTAGTTGGAGGTATTTGCATCTAAGAAAACTCTTCCCTGCTGAATTTTACCCACTTGGTAAGGTAGAAGAGAACAGCAGCTCTCCAAACACCTTAAAGCTCTCGTTTGTATACTGCTTACAGGTTACTGTTTTCCTGTTTGCAGTGTTCAATAAAGGGTTGGTCACACAAGAGTAATTCATGCCCATGTGGTGCTCTACTTTCAGACACTGTTTTATCACAGACAAAGCAAAGCAAAGCACAGCACAGGATTAAAAAAACCCAACCAAACCAAAGTTTTTATGTCATGGAATAGCTGTTAAAAAATCCCCCACACCATTAAAAACACAAAAGATACACAACCCAAGCTTTTTCTGATAGAAAATTTAATAGCATTCTTTGAGACAAACAATCCTGTCTAGAAATATATCCATGATGTTAACTCTGTATTTAGATATCCAAATCAAGAGACTCCTTGCCCCAGTTAACTTACATCAAGACAGCTTCTGTGTCCTACAAGTAATTCCCAAATGCCCTTTCACCCATAGCGTTTATCGTGCTTAACTGATGGTTTGTTACACACGAGAACAATAGTTTACAATCCTGAAGTTACAAAAATAGTAATCACCCATTAGTATTTCTATACATGACTCAAGCCATTATGTGCTCTGTACAGCGGACGTCAACAGTAGTTTGTTTGCCTCCTCACACAAAACAAAGAACAAATTGAATCACCAAAATATTCAGGCACCGTAATACACGTGTGTGTCCAGCACTAAACACCCCTGCGCATACAAAACAAAATCTGTCTCAGTATCTTGTGACACATACAGCCTGGCTGCGAGACCCTTAAGATGGTGGCGTGAGAGGACAGTGCGACAACCAATGTTGCCGACACCACACTGTCTCACGCTATGCTGCAGGGCCCAACAGCAGCTTAAAATGTCAATGCGCCTTGCAGACAGCTGCTCCTGTCCAACAGGCCTCTCCATGGGCAGCAGAGGAAGTTTACATGGCAAAAGCTTTAGGCTAGCAAAAATAGCTATTCCAAACTAACCCTTAGTAATGACCAGATGCCACAGCTAAAGGTGAAAGAGGAAGGTGACTTCTTGAGCAGGCAAACACTGTATGCTTTTGCCATACACAAGCTACTGTTTCCAGCATGTTTTGGTTGGGTTTTGGGTTGTATTCCTTCTGCCCCCTCAAAAGGCTAAACCCCAAACCAACCTAGACTTCTTTCACATGAGCAGAGCCAACACTAACAAGCATTCTGATGGTTGCAGTGGTCTGTTACTGAAGCAGCACTTACATTACTTATCCTTCCATTTCAGAAGTCATAGCCTGAAAGCCCTGCTACGACTTCAGCGTTTTGTTAGACAGTAATGTGAAAAACCCAGAACACAGCACCCAATTTGGAGGCATCACTGCTATTCGTACTCATCTCTTAATTGTCTTACTCATCTCTTAATTCTCAAAGACCGGTCTGACTGATGTTAAGCTTCACACACCTGCCCAATTCTGCAGTGAGTGAGCCATTTCAGATGTTGTCTGGGAACAGTCAGATATCCCACTACAGATGTGGGGGGTTGGGAAGAAGAGCAAAACTCTTAACTAACCCATGTGTGCAATCTGTTACTATGAAAAAATTATTCACGAGCAGAATTTGGAGCAGAAGTCAACTAAGGCATGTAGTTCACTCTGCTGACTGAGGACTGCAAAAACTAACCACCACAGTGTTCGTGTCAGGATCATGCACAGGGAAATGCATTGAGAACATTAAGGGTTCACCACACAGGTAAACGATAGCTACGCTTGTCTTCAATAAAGAATTAAAGTTAAGCAACTGTCCCCTAAATGCCAAGATGAGGAAACATATTATGAATGTCCTTCCACATGCTTTTTCCCCCCCCAACATCGGTGTCAGGTACAACCTCTTTCTGTAAGAGCACTTCCCTTTCAGTGACTCCCTCCAAGTGGATATTTGATGATTAGATCTTTTGAGCCTGTTTGGTGGCTGTATTATTAAGTTTATTTTTAAAGTCGTGTATTTGAAATGCAAAATAATTTTGTTCTCCATTGTTTCATTGGTCGAAAGAGCCAACATTTTTCTGCACTCAAGTGTTTTCTATTAGACTGTTAGAAATTTTGAAGTCTTAATGCACTGTAAAATAACTAGGTCTCGTTTTTCAGTCATGCTAGTGGAGGAACATCTGGACCACTGTTTTAAAAGATAACTAACAGCTTCCACTTTAAAGTGCAACAGGCTTTGCTACGAGAATTGCTACAAAGAATTCAACTGGAAAGATACTAGGAATAAATCCCTTGAAACATACCACCACAATGACAGTACCCGTTTATCTGATAGTGCTCAAAGGTTTTGGGGAGGTTAAAAGTGAAATACTAATCACTTCAGAATAAGCCCTTTAGAAACTACCTTACGCACAAGAAAAATTACTACAAACAGGATTCTTCAAGCTTCTGGGGAGAATCTGCACTTACTAGCTTACACTGATCTGGAAGGCTGGCCATTTTTATTTTAAAATTGAAAAATCAGTGTGAAATAATTACAAATTTGTCATTCGGATCTATTCTCACAGCTTCTTGACAAAGTTGTACAAGTTAATATTGACTTCCCCTGCTCCCTTCTGCAGGTTTCCAAGCCCAGACACAGAAATCGAGTGAAGTATTCCATCAGATGCTGACCTGCCTATCTGGTGAGATGTTACATTAAAATTTATTCTTGAAATCAAATTCTTGTCTTGTTGTGGGTGGTAATGCGCAGACAGTTTTGCAAATACATGGCCCAGCACATGTGGAACCTCAGGCCTTTGATTCTCCTATAACTGACTCAGTAGGCTCATATTTTTAAGATGAGAACCCAGTCAGTAAGTCTACTACTAATTGATGGTGTTAATATCCATCGGATCTCCCACATAAAAACACAGTGGGAGTTGCATCTTTTCCCTTCCACCACATACGGAAATATAAAAACTCCACCATAATTCTTCAAATTACCCATTACTAAGAACCTCCTGCAGTGTAAGATACACAGATGGAAATATGTGTTTTGCTCACTGTGTCTGGCAAACATAAACAGGTCAGTTTGAATCTCAACACTACATAACCTACCCACCATCACCCAACTCCCTGGTCACTTGTTCGAGCAGCATTCACTACTGTTAACCACATAACCTTACCACAGTGCCATTCCACTTATTTCAGATTACCTCTCCAAACTCGTAACAAACCGAAACAACAAACTCCAAACAAACAAATCCAACACCCTACGTGTAAACATTTTAGCCTAGAATAACAAAACCTGTATCACTGGCTGACTAGATGTGACATGATTTAAACCAGAATTCACAGGACTGAACCTCATCTATACTGTAGGAAGACAACAGCCAAGTGTAAACTATCTTCCCCTTCTGATTTTTAGCCCTAACAACAGAAAAATCTAGGCATTCCAAGAGTAAACTAAGAATAATCTGAAGAACGTAACTGAACAGTGTGTCATCAGAATTTACTATTCCTCTTCCTGAAGCCAGAAGCTACCATCACCTTATCAATAATTACATAAAACTGACGGTTTAGGTTCCAAACATTTTTACAGACATTCAGAATAACTGATCATAGCAAGTGAAACACAGGCTGTGGTTTTCTGCATGCTGAGGTAATTGCTATCAGTCTGACCTCACTGATACTTTTATCTACCCCTGCCCCCTGTTAGGCCCACCTGAGAAAGGCCAATAAAGAGTAATACAGACACGGACCTTCAACAGAGCATAATAATTGTTAGTTGTAAGAAGTTTCTCATCAGCCTTTTTCTGTAGTGTTTATTGCAGATTTATTTTACATGCTCATTTTCAAGAGAAAGGCAGCATAAAAACCACCACTCATTTTAAGACATATTTATTACAATGCAATCACTTTGGTAGTACTTCTTACAGGGGCATCTTAGAAATTATTTAGAAGTAAAGCAATCCTGACCTAATTAATTAAACTAGTTACTTAAAAGGTTGTGTGCCCAACCCTTAGAATAGCCAGCCTTCAGAAATTAAGCAACTTTGGATGCCAAATTTACAATCACCATGTTTGACAGTAACCACAGAAATTCTCACTGTGCAAACTATCCTATGGAAACTACTGAATTACTTGGTTATGTCAGTCTCACTGATACATCAGCATTTCTTCTTAGAGAAGAAGAAAAGGGTTTGTTTTCTCTTACATAGCCATGATGTGAATTGTGTGTGCTCTGGGAATCCAGGTAACTACTGCATCACTTACTGAGCCTGTGCACTAAATACACACACCCTGACACATTAATGCTTACAAGCAGCTTAGATACATAGCTTATTAAAACAAATCACAATGATAAGAACTTACACCAAGCTGCCCAAACCCATGTGCAAACAGTTCCCCAGGCAGTTACCAGTACAGACACTCAATTTTCATAGCTGTACTTAAAAGTTTACTAAGAAAAAGCATAAAGACACTGTCAAAAAGTCTTTATCTGTTGTTTCCCAACAGTCTTGAACGTGTCTTTTATCAGTCGTGATTCTAATGGCTGGTTTTAATTTTGTTTTTAAAATGAACTTTAATTCCCACAACATACATCCTCCTTGCAACATTCCAGGGGTATCAGGGAAGAACACAAAAAAGATGCCAGGTTCTAAAAGCTTCATGTTCTGGTATAGTGTTATCCAAGAGACCCCTCGTGGCTTTCACATATTGCACGTTACCTCTAATCATGTAAAGCAAACCAAAAGCATAATCCCAAAGGAAAAATCACCACTGGGTTACCTACAGAAGTTTCACACCCAGATACCTTGACCTTATCTTATTATGAAAGTAGTAATACTTCCAGCTTTGACAATCAAATACCAAGAAATGAAGTACAAACTTAAAACTTATGAGTACTGTTTCTGCCTAAAATGCTTATTAGTGACTTATTTCACCTAAACACAGACAAACACGATTACTCTAAGCTGATGTACCACACTGTAAGGAAAGGTCCCAATTCATTTCAAGAATCTGATGCTCTCCCTCCCACCACACAACTTGGCAGAAGTGCTTACAGTAATGGAAAGCAAACAAAAGGGGAAAACACAACATTTAATAAGTGCATCTATATACATCTTGCACCTCTTCCCTCCCTGCAGCTAACATGAACAGGTCACCATGTTCATTACTATGCTTTACATGCAGTACTCTCCCCTTCCCCCAGTACTATTCCTACCCTGCAAGCATCAACAGCAGTCATTCCACAGAAACCAACAGGTGCTTTTATTGCAGAGGCTGAAGTACATTTAAATATTCTGACTGGCCCAGCTGGTAGGTTGTGTTGCCTCCACAGTCCACATACTGGTATCTCTCCTGGGATATTTGCTCAGAGTGGACAAAGTAAGACGTTGTCACTGTCACTCTTAAAAAGACAAAAGAGAAGAGATATTTGGTTTTTAAGAGGCTTGACTTTCCTTTTCTGAAGATGAGTGGTTTTACATCAGTAAGGTTTTTATTAAAAAAAGGCTTGGAATAAACCCAAAAGTTTTCAGTAACATTCAGTTNACCAAGCAAAACAGTAAGCTGAGGTTTACTTGTTAAAACTTGGCTTTGTGAGGGGAAAAGCAAGCAAGAGAGGCTGCAGCCATGGCCTGTCAACACCTCGTCCTCCCTCACCTCCCTCCAAAAATGCCCCTACCATGCTGCAATTTACACAAATCGGTCACAAAAAGCAAACCCTGGCAGAGTAAATAAAGCCTGTAACTGCTTCAAGATTCTGAAGATCTCTGCTACTTTGGAACAGCAGCCGATACACCAACTCATTTAGAAGTACATGAAACCACGTTAGCTCCATGGCTATAACCCCGCTGCAAGCAGGCACAGTAACAACCCATCTGCTCATTTAAACATCTTCACACCATCAGAATCTGTCAAAAGACATCTCAAAAAAATCACAAAGCTGCTACACTAGAAAGCAAGTTGATTTCATCTTATCAGTGATGCACAGAGTCCAGGATAAAGTATTTTTAAGTAATATTTCAATAAGAATGACATAGAGTTGTTTCCAACAGATGGGAATGTTCCATACTTACTGCATCATCACTACTATGTTATGCACTTTGATAGATGGCAATGTGCAGAAGTCACTGAAAAACACCCAAAAAAACAACCAACTGTTAAATTTGCACTAAGCTTTTACAGGTAATTACATCAAAAGCTGTAACTGTGGTTTCAACTGGAAATTGTCCTCTGTGGCTACTTGTTAAAACACACTGCAATTTCACTTCTGTATACATTTTACATGAAAAGAAAATTCATAAGAAGTCAATGTTAAGGCAGCTACAGCATGTTTACACATAAAAGCAGCATTTTCTATTAAAAACGAATTCCTGAAGGCACAATATTCTTCATCAAAAAGTATCAGGTTAGGCAAGTTCACATTTTCTGGCTCTGATCCACTTCTCTATCATGCAAAGTAACCTTTGAACAATCTGCAGAGTTTTGGAAGTCAGAATTACTGTTCTCTTCCAACTTACCATTTCTGATATGCATGTACATACCAGTTACACAGACTACACTTAAATGTATACTCTGCCCCTCCCCTGCCTTAAATCAGTTGCTCTTCACAATTTTATTAGCTCTGGAATGAAAGGCATGGGATTAGTGCAACAAAACTGCAGGGCAGACATCTTAAATATTCACATGCCACTGTTATTTTTGACCCAGCACCAACAAACTTACGATGAAGCATTAACCCATGAATGAACACAGGTGATCCAAGTTGTATGAAAGTACAACTGTGAGAGGCATTGTTTTGCCCCCCCCGCGACATCAGGAACAGCGAGCAACTACATGTGCACGTGTGGCAGGGGAAGGGCAGTATTAGCCCTCCTCCATCCCTCCAGGCAGAGGTAAAAAAACATATTATTTCTTGCATGGTATGTAGAAAAACTTGTTGGACTTCAACAAAACCAGCAGCAAGACAAGGAGCTCCGTCCTCCTTTGTGCCCCTGTGTGGAGTATCTTGCTCTGCTCTCATCACAGAGCACACACCTCTGCCAGATGCAGGGCAGCTAGGCCTCTGAAGCTGCAAAGGTGCTGCTACTCCCTTGCTCCTCCACTCACAATGTTTGAGGCAGTAATCCATCATGGGTCAGAGACTGACACCCATCAACAGCAATAACCATCAACATGCTAGGGAGGTCAACTAACACCAGATGCTGAACCTACAGCAAATCTGGAGAAAATTAATGCTAGTTTTGTGCATGGCTCCCAATTCTGTTCAGTACACAAGCACAAGGCTCTTGCATATACTTGCTCCTGCAAAGAACACTGTTACCATTTGTGTAGCTCACTGCAGGTGCAGTAAGTTTAGAGGCCACACCTGCAGGGAGGTGACCCTAAATTGACCAACAAGGTATTCTAGTCCATATGCATCATATTCTGCCTAAGACTACAGGACAACAAGGGCTGGTGTCCAACAAGGACTCTGACTCTTCTGCCTTTATTTCCAATCCATGCAATTCATTAATCCAGTTCCAGAAACCAGCTGCTGCATCTGGTTCCTGTCTGCTGCTGTGTCCAGTCTGGGACTTCCTCTCTGTCCATGTGCCCACAGCAACAGTGTTGACAGTAGTATAATTACAATCAAATGGTTTGGGTTTGGTATTGCTTTTGTATATATTTGGCTGAATATATTTCACTCTATTATTTTTATTAAGGCAGTTCTAGTTTTCTGACCCTCAAGTCTGTCTCTCCCTTAGTCCCTTCTTCTTTGGGAATGGAAAGGGGATAACAGAACATCTGTCATTTTCCTAGTAGCCAATGAGCGCTAACCCTTGACTGTATTAGCATGAGTTCTATGAAAGCCACATGTATTTATCAGTTCCTCACACATCCAGAGGGTGAACAGATACACAGGATCCAGGATTTTCATGAAAACAACTTACATGCTTTTAATAGGTGACAGAAATACAAAACTTTCTGCACAGTTAGGTATAAAATAGCAAGCCGAGCACTATTTCGATTTATTCCAACATATCAAGGCTATGAGGCTCTCTTCTAGCACGAAGGGCCTGACATCTATTGTAACTGCATACAGACCTCAAATCTCAACAGTTATCTCTGTCCAGTCTGCAATGTAACATCTAGTGATATAACAAAGACATACTTATCTGTTCAAATGAACTTCCAGAAGCTACAAAGAAAATAGTTTAAAGGACAGGCCTGAAGAAAATATGTACCAATTTTATAGAAATCAAGCTAACTGCAGATAAATTCCCTGTTGCTACCAGAGACTCGTGTGAAGTTTACTAGAGAAGTTCTTAGAACATGTCTACATTTTCACGCTGCAAAACAGCAGGTTCTAGCTATTGCCAAGGCCTAGAGCTGGGACCAGAATACTGCCCAAAGTGCTAAGAGCCAGTAGCACAAGCCCCTATATGAATCTATTAGGCTAACTGCTGATTAACTATTTTTCAGTACTGTTAAACTCATGACAAACAAGAAAATGCCACAGTATCAGCAAATACACTTTCTCTGCCTTTGAAAAAAGTTGTAATTTTTACCACAAACTATGTGAAATTTAAGAGGAGGGTACACTTACAACATGTAGCTCATCTCATCCTGTATGACTGTGGGCACCATATAGTCAATCTGAAAAACAAGGCAGGCAATGGAAACAGAAATGATTAGATTTATATCTGGAGATTAATATATATTAAGCTCAAAAAGCCTATCCTACTTACCTGTTTCATATCCAAAGGTCCAATGTTGGTGATGTTGTTTAGCCGTGCTTTGCCAATAACTGTCTTTGAAAACTGAACTTGGGCTGTGATGTTTGCCACTTCAACAGAATAATAATTGTTGTTTGTTATATTTAGCGTATTCTGAAAGAAATGACACAAAACACTAACAGCTATCCTTTGATGAGAATGCACTTCGAAACTTGTGCCCGAGACAGTAATACCTGAAATTATGCAAAAGTATTTTCCTGCCTTCCGGATTAGGGGGGCAAGAGACCATCATTTAAGCCCTTTTTTTTGGGTCTGTGTGACTATATTGAGCAGCACAGTTTTCTACGCAACTTCCGTGGTGATCACCCTTCACTGCAGACACTGCAGTGCAATTTAGCTCTAACGGGACTTTTTTCTCTCATGGCTGCTTTCCTTTATTTAAAATTAAGAAATATAAAATATTTCCAAAAGTCTTTAGGCAATTCTGTATTGACTGCATTATCAAGAAGTGAAGAGGCACACGGAAAGAACTCCTGCAAGTTTTAAGGCAAAGGCGTCCTGCACAATACCAGGCGAGCATTCAGAAACAGTTCTACATACACACACTATAGGTCACTTATATTCAAAAATAACACCAAACTCTAAAGCCACTGGTCTCATGAAAGCATAAGACAGAACGGTACCTTGCAACACCACCTCTCTTAGCTATAAACTACAGAAACTGTCCACAGTAGGTCATGCTGCTGCTTTATTTCCATACTGGTCATTGTATCTGCTTGGTTTTCTTAAGGCATTGACTAAGCTCACCAGTTTACATTTTCTATGTATATTAAACTGTCACAGTAGCACCTTTCGCTGCCTTTACCCACCACAGATCTCCAAAACAGATGACCACACTTACCGTGATATTCAGATATATTATACGTCTTGCCTGTTCATAACTGACATACACCGATTTCACACCGACGTATTCAACGTCAATTGAGCGAGGAAACAGGAAGAATACAGCCAGTCCAGAAAGTAGCAAACATACAGATACCGAAGCAGCCACATAGAGCGTTCTGAGGAAAAAAACCCACACGTTTCAGAACCAAAAGCACGTTAAAGTGGCACTTTCTGTGCTTTTAAATGAGGAAAAACTAAACTCATAGCGAGTTGCCTATTTCTAGCTTCCAAAGGCAGAGAAAAACCATACTACGCTGTGTCACGTTTGTAGTAGAGACATTACTCTTGTCTACACATCAGGAATCAGGCTTCAAAACATGTGGCTATGTCAACATTGGTAGCTTAAAGAGGAAAACAGAAGAGGTAAATATTTATGTGGTTTGAAACAGCAGCACTTCTTAGAAGGTATTTACAACAGAGCTTGTTATCATTTTACAAGCCTCTTGTGCAACACACCTAGACTCTCTGCCATGAAGACTTTCAGGAGACAGAGTCCTGCTAAGAAACAGGAAATTCACCACTAATCAGATATAAAAGGGCATGGGATGTCTGCATGGTAATAAAAAAAAAATACACAAAATAAATGGTCTACTTCAGCTCCAAATTTCTCCAAACCAGAACATTTAGGTAATGTGTTGCAGATCTCTCCTACTGTTACTTATGATCCTGGACAATATTACATCAAGTTACTATAATTTATTTTTCTCTAGAACTCATTTCTGTTTGCAACCAAAACATCTAAACTTTAAAAAGAAAAAAAAAGCCAAAAAAGTGTCAGGACAAGAAGCCTTGAGCACTGTAGTTAAATTTTTAAGTAGCTCCTAGAGAAATAATTAAATATGTTATTTCAGAATGATGAATGTGTCGATTTTTCTAGCTACTCCAAGCTTCACAAATTAAGATCTAGGTAGCAGAACTTGTGGTCCCAAGAAATGAACACTATACTCAGGCTTTAACACTGAGGAATTTATCTGCTTCAATCAATTAAGATGCTAGAGATCAATAAATATTGCATAATTATTGTAGATATTCAGGTAAGTGCCTACATGAAGAGATCGCACAATTTCACTTAGCTCAGACACAGTTGGACAGGAATATGAACACCTGTGAATAACATCTCTCAAGAGTTACCGGTTAATGGCACAACAGGAGGACAGGGCCTGTCCAGCTGAAATGCTTCTATGCAAACACACAGAGCTTGGGCAACTAGTAGGATGAATTAAGGGCCACTGTGCTGCTGAGAGGCTATTACTGAAACTTGGTGGGATGATTCCATGACTGGAATGTAAGGATAAATGGGAGCTCTAGAAAGGATAGGCAGGGAAGGAGAGGAGGAGGCATCGTCCTCTGTATCAGGGACCAGCTGGAATCAGTGGAGCTCCAGCTGGGGAAGGATGATGAACTGGTTGAGAGTGTATGGGTCAAAATTAAAGGGAAGACGGGGAGAGTGATGTTACTGTAGGGGTCTGCTATGGGCCACCTGACCAGCAGAACCAAGCAGATGAGGCCCTTAACAGGGAAACAAACAGTAGCAGCTTCCAAATCACAGGCCCTAGTCCTCATGGGGGGATTTCAACCACCCTGACATCTGCTGGAGGGACAACACGGCAAGGCACGAGCAATCCAGGTTGTTCTTGCATTGCACAGATGACAACTTCCTCCTCCAAACGGTGCAGAAGCCAACAAGAAAAGGTGCTATGTTAGACCTTGTTCTCACCAACAGGTAAGGGCTGATGGGTGACCAATGCGAAGCTCAGGGACAGTCTTGGCTACAGTGACCATGAAGCAGTTGAATTTAAGATCCTCAAGGCAACCAAGAGAAAGTGTTCCAAGCTCATGACCCTGGACTTCAGGCGTGCAGACTCGGATCGCTTCAGGGATCTCTGGCCAAAGGGATGAAGCCCTTGAGGAATGAAGGGCCCAGTACGGGTGGTTTCTATTCAAGGATCACTTCCTCCACGTCCAGAAGCAACGTATATCAACAAAGACGAAAGCAGGGAAGAATGCTAGGAGGCCCGCCTGGCTCAGCAAGGAGCTCCTGGACACACTATCACACAAAAAGAAACTCTACAAGGAGTAGAAGGGAAGACCGCTAGAATGGGGGGCATATAAGGAAGCTGCCTGAACAGCTAGAGATCTGGTTAGGAAAGCCAAGGCACAGTTTTGAGTTGAACCTATCCAGGGAGGTCAAAGGGAACACCAAGGATTTCTACAGGTACATTAATGGTAAAAGGACTAGGGAAGGTGTGGGTCCCCTCAGAAAGGAAACAGGTTATATGGTCACAAGTGACATGAAAAAGGCTGAGGTTCTCAATGACTTCTTTATTGCAGTCTTCACTGCAAAGGCCTTCAGCCACACTCCTGGAGTCATGGAAGATAACAGCAGGGACTGGAAGGAAGAGCCACCCATCGTAATTAAAGATCAGGTTCATGATCACCTGAAGAACCTGAAAGTGTTCAAGTCCCTGGGACCTGACGGGATATACCCACAGGTACTGAGAGAACTGGCAGATTAAATTGCTAAACCACTCTCTACTACATTCCAACAGACATGGCAGTCCAGTGAAGTCCCCATTGACTGGAAAAGGGAAACATAACTCCTGTTTTCAAAAAGGGTAGGAAGGAGGAGCCAGGGAACAGGCTGACAGGCCAGTCAGTCTCACCTCTGTGCCTGGTAAGATCATGGAGCAAATCCTCCTGCAGGCACTACTGAGACAGGAGAATACTGAAGAGGCAATTTGATAAAATAAGCATGGCTTCACCAAGGGCAAATCCTGCCTGAAAAACCCAGGGGCCTTCTATGAATGGGTCACAACATTAACGGATGAGGGACGAGCAACTGATGTCATTTACCTGGACCTGAGCAAAGCCTTTGACACTGTCTTGCACCACATTCTGGTCTCCAAGCTGGTGGAACATGGGTTTGATGGGTGGACCACTAGATGGGTAAAAAACTGGCTTGATGGCCTCACCCAAAGAGTGGCTGTCAATGGACCCAAGTCCAAGTGGAGGCCAGTGACAAACAGAGTCCCTCAGAGATCAGTCCTGAGACCAGTCTTGTTCAGTATCTTTGTCAGTGACGTAGACAGAGGCATTGAGTGCACCCCCAGAAAATTTCCTGATGACACCAAGCTGTGTGGTGCAGCAGACATGCCAGAGGGCAGAGATGCCATCCAGAGGGACCTGGAGAGGCCAGAGAGGTAGACACAAGCCAACCTCTCAGGGTTTAACAAGACCAAGTGCAAGGCAATACTAAGCACAGATACAGGCTGGGCAGTGACTGGCTGGAAAGTAGCCCTAAGGAGAGGGACTTGTGTGTGCTTGTGAGGAGGAAGTTCTGCACCATGAGAGTGGTGAGAACCTGGAATGGGTTGCCCAGGGAGGTGGTTGGGGCCCTGTCCCTAGAGATGTTTAAGGCCAGGCTGGTTGAGGCTCTAGCCAGCCTGATCTAGAGAGGGGTGTCCCTGCCCAGGGCAAGGGGGTTGGAATTGGATGATCCTGTGGTCCCTTCCAACCCTGACCAATTCTATAACTTCTTCCCAGTGAGGGTGACGGGGTGCTGGAGGGGGCTGCCTGCAGGGTTTGTAGTGGAGTCTCCTTCTCTGGAGACATTTGAAACCCACCTGGACCTGCTGTGGCAGGGAGACTGGATGATCTTTTGAAGTCCCTTCCAATCTCTGATGATTCTATAATAGTGGTATTACTCACAAGCAGTGTTCTTACAACACTGAACACAAGAGAACATTTCATTTGCTTGATTTTTTTTAATAATATTTTCTTTTAAATTCCTACATTTTAAAATAGAGATTCTCATATTGCAACTATTAACTTACGTTCTTCTTGGCCTCAGTCTCTGATCACTGTATGGAATTAACGCTACCAACTGATTCTCTTGCCCTAGAAACAAAAAACACCCTTTCATAATGACAAGCAAACAAAGTTTAACTATTTTCTCATTTTCTTCAAACAAAGAATATCCGTTAGAACTTAACAGCACCAAAAAAATCAACACTAAAGATAAACATTTGAATTCCAGTAAGGGTCCAATCAGAATACTCCTGCAGCACGTGTCACTTGCTGAAATACAGCACAGCTTAGGCAACCTGGAAAGGAGAAAACACCCAGCCCACGAAGACCAAAACAGATTCTGCCTCCGTGTTGCTCACATGCGCAGAAGGCAGCATGCCTTGGGCACCATTTCCTTAATAGCTTCTAGCTCTCTGTGCCAGACCACACAAAAAAAAAAAAAAAAATCACAGGACAAACCACTCAGTAGCCCTGGCAGTAAGAACTGATCCAGAAAGCATTCTACACATACTTTTCTGAACGGCAGAAGTCAAGCTCCATTAAAACAAACAAATCTATCAAGTTTTGGTGGCCTTGACAAAACAAGTCATACACAGACTGCATTCCGGAAATTTCTGGTTTATACAACCATCTGTCATGGGACTGAGCTGCAGCACCCTGAAATTCCAAAAGGCTTCCAGGGGCATTTCCTCAAGTGACAAGTTGCTTCAGTAGACAGTCCTTGGAAAACATCATAGCAGTAAAAATAAAAAAAACACAAGCAAGCTGTTAAAATACAGAGGCTAAATCTGTCTTATAGCTTTTCCTATCTGACGTACCAGAAAATAAAATTGAGATTCATCTGTATGAGAATAGAGGCCTCAAGACCAAAGTCAGATCTGCATTTTGTCAAAACTCATACAGAATCTGACCAGCATGATCTTGTGCTAATCAGCCACTTGATTCAGTATGGAATACACTTCAAAGCTGAGCAAAGCATGCTCTGAAAGCATGCTAACTAAGCAGGTAGTGGTACGGAATATCAACCTGCTAAAAAACCTCTAACAATAAGATTTTTCAGTTCCGCTTCAATGAAGTGCCTTCGAACAACACAATGCAGTCCTACCTTCCCGCTTTAGCGTAATGAAAGATAAAGACAGTCAAGTATCAAAATACAATTGCACGTGTTTTTGGTTTAATTTTTTTTTTTAGAGTCTAGCTATTATATCACATATAGTGTTCTCCACTAGTCATTCAGTAAACCCTTAACTTTTCCCCTCCTCAAAAAACAAAATTAATGCTTTTTTTTGGAAGTACTGAGGAATACCTGAGAGGAGGCAGCCTTATTGCTTCAAGTAACTCAGTGTTCTACACTTAATCACATTGTCTTTACAATTTATGGACAACTTGCATTTTTAATAGTTACTGCAAGATGTGTAGCAGTTAGAAAAATGTGAATTCGTTTATCACACTCAATAATCACCCAAATAAAAGCTTCTGAACATACAAATCCTGGTATTAGCTGCAATTTAACTAGCAATTTACAAGTACAATTCAGTATATGGCTTTACACACAAGAATCTCCTCCAACTGTGAACAATATCCAGAGCACTATTTAACGGGAAAAACTGAATATGAGGTCTGCTACTAACCCCTTTATGTCTGTTTTCAGAAAGTGTGTAACAGCACCAGTTATAAAGTTTTCACTGCCATTAGGCCACTTCCCTCATACCAGTACAATTGAGAGGAATAGGGTATGGGAGATGACGTTACTACTCCTGAAGTTTATTTTTAGGGAATCACATTTTTACATTAAAAAATTGAGTACCATATATACACATGTACACTCTTTCTCCCCACACCTAGTGATACTTTTAACACTTGGTATTCGCAGGGCTGTTTGCAAAGTTAAATATTGATTCAACTGGTTTGAAATGGGCAGAGTAAACAAGATGCAAAAAATGTCACAAAAAAAATATCTAGAAATTCAACTTGCAGGTACTAGGGAAATGTGCAAATTTAAAGCTGACAAGCAAGAAGCAAATGACGACCCAGCATGTAACAGTCAAAGCTGACTCAATTTGTATTCCATTAATGCAGTGCAATCATTGCAATACGTTTAAAAATAAAACAGATGAAAAACCTTAATCTTGACTAGGAAAGTTATTTGTTACAAGTATTGTAGTTACAACTGCACACAGTTATGAGGCAAGTTCAAGCATTAAAATAGAAATAAACTTACCTCGTGGAATTCTTCCTGTTCCCTGACAAGTGGGACAAGTGACACTGTCTCTTCCTGTAAATTCTACATAGGGAAACTGTGATACATCTCCACATCTGCTATCCTCGTTGTGCGACTCTGAGTGAATTAACCCATTCCTCATGTTATCAGATACTGTACTTCCATCACAGCCATCTTCCTTGGCTGTGTGCATAGGTAGGTGAGAAAGTGATTTTCCCATGTCTACAATAAAAGTCAGAGGAAAGTTTTCAGGGAGAACGATTCAAACACTGCTTGTACCTATTCCTCCACATCAAATAATTGTCAGTGTATGTTCATTATTTTGACAAGATTCCTGTTGCACTCTGTTCAGATCCTCTACGACCTGCAAAGCACAGAGGCCCTGACAAGCTGGAGTCAGTCCCAAGCTGCAAGAACATAGCTGACTGGGAACTTCGACCAGATTGTCCAATATGCACTGGTTTTAGGGGGAAACTGATGAAAGGCTTTTGAGTTAAAACCATCCAATTGCTGGCAAAAGTTGCTACAGTCTAGCACTGTTTTTCAAACAGCCGTTATTGTGCAGGTTTTTCCACAAGCTATTACTCTGTATAAAATAATAGTCAAGCCAAGGCTCTAGAAAGCAAGTTTGCCTATCTACACACTCTACAGGCCCTACTTCCCTAACAGCTGTACTTTCACTCACATTCTCCCTCATAATTGACTTGACACTTTATTCTCCTTGGACCTGTCAAGAAGTTCCTTGAATTCAGTCTGTTTAGAGAGAGTGTGGTAAATTAAAAAATATGCTGTGGTGCTGTGATTCCCTTCAGCTCGCTACGGCACCACAGCACCCAAACAATGTCCCGGGCACATGGAACTACCACGCCCTGAGTCGGTGCAAGGCTGGGGACAACACTTGTTTACAAACCAGTCAGGGGAACTTCACAAACTCGACTGTGACTTCTCCAAAGGGTCATCGTGGCGCTCCTACCCCTTATATAAAAATGCGTAAACGTGAGGTGACGAGCCTACTTCGTTCATAACAGCCACAGATTTCTAACCACGATCACATACTGCCCTATCAGCTGCGGTCAGCGATGAGCTTGGCCAGCTCCTCCGACACAGAGAGGGGCAGAGGGGGCATGACTCGGCACTCATGGACCCGCTCAGCATGGCTGGCGGCCTCAGCGCTGCCTTTCACGGGCCCTTCTGAGCCAAGACCAGCTCGGCCAGGCCACCGCTGCCACAAACACCTTCGCAAACATGGCGAAGCTTCCAACTGACCGGCGCAGCCCAAAGCCCGGCGAGCAGTGTTGCTGCCGTCCTGCCCCGGGCAGGCCCCAGCACCGCCACAGAGTGCGGGAAGCCTCAGCGCGGGGCCGCCACAACAGCCCCGAAACAAGCGCGGCCCCGACGGGACCGAAGCTCCGGCAGCAGCATCCGCTCCGCCCCCCGTCCGTGCCCGGCTCTGCCGCGGCCCAGCTACGATCAGCCTCCACTACGGCCCAG
>VZRI01013663.1:704685-742034 GCA_013397515.1 Upupa epops | reverse complement strand
CGGTCCCTGAAGCGGCCTCCTCACCTGCGGCGCGGGCCGGGAAAGGGAAGACAACGCAGGGCAAGAGAAGCAAGACGAACGCAGACGCCAGACGTAACGCTGGCCGCGGCGCTATAGCACTGGTCTGGCAGTGCGCAGGCGCCAGGGGGCGGTGGAAGGGGCGGGGCTGGGGCTGCTTTTCCAGGGCCGAGTGAGGGAGCCGAGGCCAGTGCTGACAAGCAAGGTCTAGTGCAGCATTCTAGCTCAGGCTTGATGGCTTGTGGGCAAGCGATGTCCCTGCTTGTTGCAGTAGGACTAGATGACATTTGGAGGTCCTTTCTAAGCTAATGTGTTCTATGAGTCAGTGAAAATAACCTTCACACTCAAACCTGTGCTCAGAGGGGAAAACGCCCGTGTGTATCTTTATCTGTGCTAATGCCAGACCATTTGTTCCCTTTGTCTTTGGAACTCCCTGGTGTTTCCTGGGAGTTAAGTGGTCTTGGGTAGTGATAGTCCCTAGCCTTCCTTACCCAGTTCAAACGAAGGAGAATCCTGGGTGCTGCTTGCTGTGTGCTTGATTCTTTAGCTAGCTAGGCAGATGCTGGCATGTCCCTTATCCCTCTGGTCTTCAGCCCATCACAGTTCAAGGTTTTTGAGGTGCCTATATGAAAAGATCTTTGTGCAGCAAAATTGTCAATAGTACTGTATTGGTTCCTAACTATAGAACGCTACCTTGAGGAGCTCCCTGGCATGCTTAAGACCTATATGGTGTTTGTGTCTTGCCTTAGGTTACCTGTAAATACCAAAGCATATGAATTTGATAGGCTCAGATCTGACACTGTCACTGGCTATTGTCTTTTCATTCTTGCTCAAGTTTATATTGATCCAAGGAGTACAAAGCATCATGTAAACATCAGTAACAGCTTTCAGGCATTCTTCAACTTTTACATTGTTTTAAATAATAGTGGCAGCCAGACACATTGACCTGAATCATCACACAAGAGGAAATAGGTCAGAAAAGCTCTAGCTAAAAGAGCTTGGGAACAGCGTTAGGAGGTCATGCCGAGTTTTGGCTACTCAAAGTTACTCAGTCTGACAAATTATTTCTTTTCAAGAGAAATATCCCTGGCAAATTTTAATTAGTATGGATGTTTTGATCAGATCAGAATTTTGCAGTTTAGACTACAGCATTTTTTAATCCAATGCTTCCAGGTCCTGTGCGGGAAAGGATTTACAAGATTACCTGAGAGAGTACATGTTCTTTCTTCAGAAAAATACTGTAATAATCATTTTTACTTCAAATACTTGACCCATGTGGTCCCACAACTTTACACTGCATAAAATGGGATGGAAAAACTTGTCGGTCAGTGTAGGGTCACTTGACCTGTCTGCTCTTTCTTGCAGGTGAGCCCTCTGCCTCACTGCACCCACAATGTGGCACACAAGATTGTCAGTGACCTTGGTCTTCACAGGAGCAAGTATAAACAAGTACTCATCTACACCAGTCCTTGGTGGTCGTTGTGAACATCAAGCATAATCAATTGTGGAAGCAGACACTGTTGGCACAAATAGACCTTTAGCTGCAGAAGGTGCAGTTGGTGAGAAGAGACCGAACTATAAGATAAAATCTCTGAGCAGAATGCATTCTGTTGTAACTCAAACCAAAACAACTGCTGTGCAGAAGTGCCATTTTGTCTTGTGTCTGCAGATATTAACCTCTTTGATTGATGTTAGAGCTTTGGTTGACCTTACATATTTCCTCAGTAAGGAACCCACTCCATTTCCCATGTGTATGTGTATCCTGAGTAGTGCCACTGAAACTGAGAAACAACTTGAAATGACCAGAAAAATTTCGAAGCCAGTTGTGAATGAAAAAACATCTGTAAAACATTTGTGTAATGCCTGGAGAAGTGTTTCGCAGAGGTAAAAATGTCTCTGACTAATTAGGAGATTAGAAGGAATTCAATTGATACCTACCTTTTTTGAAACTAAAAAAGAGTTGTAATAGGGCCTGGAGGTCTGATGAGGAGTGGCTGAGAGAACTGGGATTGTTTAGTATGAAGAAAAGGAGGCTGAGGGAAAACATTGTTCTTAACAGCAACCTGAGAAGGGGTTGTAGAGAGTTGGGGTGTTGGTGACTTCTCCCAAGTCACTAGCGACAGAACAAGAGGAAACAGCCTCAAGCCGTGCCAGGGGAGGTTTAGATTGGACATTAGGAAAACTTTCTTCCCTGACAGAGTGGTCAGGCATTGGAACAGGCTGCCCAGGGATGGGGTGGAGTCACCATCCCTGGAGGTGTTCAAAAAATTAATAGATGTGGCATGAGGGGACATGGTTTAGTGGGCAGGGTGGGATTGGGTTGATTCTTGGACTTGATGATCCTGTGGGTCTCTTCCAATCTTCATGATTCTATAACTCTATGGTTCTAGTACAGGTAGTATGAACATTCAAACCACAACAACCACATTTGTGCTTGTATTAATGTGCAAGACAGTGGAATGCATGACATAAACTGTCCTAAATCAGACCTTGAGAAAACAAAATATAGAGATGAGCACATTTAAAAACATGTAAAATAACTGATTCAGTTCCATCAATAAAGGGAAAAAAAAGAAACTCTCGGGCAGAGTTTTTTAATTGAGGAATTCACAGTTTGTTTTGAAAGTGTGAACATTTCACCAGTGAAATACAGCCACTGAAATCTGTTTCTGCAAATGTTTATGTGCAAAATAGAGTGTTTGGATGTTTCTGTGAGTGGGTGTGAAGAGAAAGAATATTTTAGCTCTCAACTGAAATTGAACGTATGGAAAAGACTGGGTTACGTTCTCCCAGACAGCTGATTTGATTTAATTTCATTTAAATTTGTACTCTCTGAGAAGAATTCTGTTCTTCAGGGGGGACATACTGCCTGCACGTGAGTAGATGGAATGTAAGGATATCTGGCTAACAGCTAGTTACCTCAAAATAAAAGGACAAGAGTAAGAGAAGCATTAAATTGAACACTGATACTGCAAACAGCAGGGAACAAGAGATAAGACAGTAACAAATGTGTGGAATCTTAGAGCATCGATTGATGGGCCGCTGACAGAACCTCTGACCTTGAAGATGTTAGGTCTGGAAAACAGGTCCTATGAAGAGCAGCTAAGGGAACTGGGGTTCTTTAATCTGAAGAAGAGGATGCTGAGAGGAGACCTTATTGCTCTCTACAACTACCTAAAAGGAGGTCGTAGGAGGCTGGTGCTGGTCTCTTCTCCCAAATTACTAACTGTAGGACAAGGGGAAATGGCCTCATGTTGTGTCAGGCTAGGTTTAGATTGGATATTAGGAAGAAGTTCTTTACTGAGAGAGTGGTCAGGGTTGGAACAGTCTGCCCAGGGAGGCGGTGGAGCCACCATCCCTAGAGGTGTTTGAAAAATGAGTAGATATAGCATTTGAGGCCATGGTCTAGGGGTTAGGGAGATGTAGGGATGAGGGCTGAACTTGATAATCCTGGAGGGCCTTTCCAGCTATGATGATTCTATAATTTTGTGTTTAACCAAAACTTTATTGCTAATAAGGAGAAAAACGAGACTATCATAGATCTTACGGGAAGGTGCAAACTTCTAATGGGACTTCGGAGGTTCTATAAAACTTCTTAAGGCTTTTTGGAAGGGGGAGTGTTGTGGGAATGAATGGATTTCCTCAGTGTAGCCTATCTTACTATTAAGCTCTGTTATTCCCAACTATTTTCCCATGTGAATATGCCTGATCAACAGTGAATTTCACAACGCTCTGCTGGCTGGGATGAGAGCTCACAGTGCCAGCACTATAGCCACAGGCTCAAGAGATCTGTAGGTTTAGAAACCAGTGACTGGAGGGATGGGTCAGCAGCCAGAGGGGCCCATTTGTGTCCGTGTGTAACAATGGCACCTCTGGAGTAGCTGGTGAGTTGGTTAAGAGGACTGTGAGTGGAGGGGCTGGCAGTCTGATAGTAAAATATTGGTGTGTTTTTAGGAGCCCTGTTCATATAGCACATTGATTTAGTATCTTATTTCAAGTCCACCCCATGAATCTCTGTGAATGACATAGCTTTTGCCATCAGTATTATCAGGCTTGAAAAGTTGCTTTTCTATCTTCATTTTTATTCCCAAACATACACATTTTGACATTTGATTTGTGATAGTTGACAATTTCAAGCTGATGTATGACTCAATAGTAAAGCAACACAGAGACAGATAGAATGAATGGGAGATAATCTCTCAGACATACAGTGTTCTCCAACATAAAATATGAAAATTGTCAGCGTGTGTATAGAGATAGAGAAAAAAATACTAAAATGAACTGCAAAATTAATGGACTTTTGACTCAGAAGGCTTTAGGCTTTTAAACTACTTGGTATTATCTTCCCTATGTTTCCTTTTCTTTTCAAGGTTATAGAAAACAGAATTACATTCCTGTATTTCATATCCACTCCTGTGTCCCTATTGTTGTGGAAAGGAAAAGGAAGGAAAAGGAGAGGGGAAGTTGAAAAGAGTCAATGTCCTTTCTGGCATGCTTGTGGACTGTTTATTACTGCACTAGCGAAAGTGGTGACTAAGCTGCAAAGGTAGCCTTTGTATCCTATATTTGCTTTGAAAATAATAATAGAAATGAAAATAGTATTTGCCATTCTTTTATAGGAGGGATGAAAACTGAAATTGCTACACAAGTTAAGAAAACTACATCTGTTCAAAATCAATTTGCTGTAAATCAGTAGTTTTCCCAGTAACAAACCCCAAGTTTTGTATATCCTAAGACATGCAGAAGGTTACTTTGAAGGTTGGAAACAGTGTAATGCCACTAGTACATGCGAACATATGTAGATCACAGGATCACAGAATCACACAATGGTAGGGGTTGGAAGAGACGTTTGGAGATCATCTAATCATGTAATTTGCTCCCTCTGCCAAAGCAGGATCACCTAGGACAGCCCACATAGGGCTCCATCCAAGCAAGCTTTTAAAGTTTCCAGAGGAGACTCCACAACTTCTCTGGGCAGCCTGTTCTGGCACCCTGTCACCCTCACAGTAAAGAAGTTTCTCCTCATGTTGAGGTGGAACCTCCCGTAATAATAAGAAACAATGTGCAAGTGGTACTCATACCCCCCTTGTCCTATCACATGGCATCACTTAAAAAAAAAGTGATCACTTAAAAAAAAAGACTGGCTCCTTTTTCCTGGCCCACCCTTCAGATATTCATAGACACTAATGAGCTCCCCTCTTAGNGTACATGCGAACATATGTAGATCACAGGATCACAGAATCACACAATGGTAGGGGTTGGAAGAGACGTTTGGAGATCATCTAATCATGTAATTTGCTCCCTCTGCCAAAGCAGGATCACCTAGGACAGCCCACATAGGGCTCCATCCAAGCAAGCTTTTAAAGTTTCCAGAGGAGACTCCACAACTTCTCTGGGCAGCCTGTTCTGGCACTCTGTCACCCTCACAGTAAAGAAGTTTCTCCTCATGTTGAGGTGGAACCTCCCGTAATAATAAGAAACAATGTGCAAGTGGTACTCATACCCCCCTTGTCCTATCACATGGCATCACTTAAAAAAAAAGTGATCACTTAAAAAAAAAGACTGGCTCCTTTTTCCTGGCCCACCCTTCAGATATTCATAGACACTAATGAGCTCCCCTCTTAGCTTCCTCTCCTCCAGACAAAACAACTCCAATTGTCTCCTAGGAGAAACATCCACGACTTTGGCCATCCTCATAGCTTGACATTGGTCTCTCTCCAGCAGTTCTAGAATCGGGGATGCCAAAACTGGACAGAGTACTCCAGATGTGATCACTCCAGGGCAGAATACAGGGGAATGAGAACCTCCCTTGAACTGCTGGACACATGTTTTAAATATAGTGGCAAGCAGAAATTGATTCAGATCAAAATCTCTAGTTTGTTTTTAAACCTGGTATTATTCAAGCTGAGGCTGAGTCAGCATTTTTTATCTTTCAAGACTGTGTATAGACTTTTAATAGTAGAGTTTACAGGCATATATTTCTATAACAAACTGCTGATTCCCCTTTGCATTCACTAACTCTGTCATCTGCCTTGTAAGATGAATTCTCAAGCAGCGGAGCGTGTGAATCTTATCAGTGGCAACAGTTACTACTTGCGAATTTTCTTCCAGCTCAGCATTTTGTTGGCTTAAATTTGCTAATGCCTCAGACTGAGTTTACATGAAGAATTTTACTTTCTTGTAGTTTTTTGTTTCATTAACCTTATAGACTGAATAAGCAATGTATTCTGTAACTGTCTAGGAATAAGTTGACTAAACTTTATTGTGTTTGCTTTTGGGTGAGAAAAAGCTCCAATAAACCATGGAATGTGTGTGAAGATAACACTTTAACGCTTTCCTTGCAGCCTTGGCTGCTTTGAACAACATTTTAAACTTAATAGCAATTGTAAATCAATACGTGCCAATTATGTGTTCTTGTGGTTGCTAGTTCAACTGTGTTCTGCATTTATTTTATTAGTCTTGACTGATACCAGTTATTTCACCTTTTATTAGCTACAAGCAGCATGAGCCTAACAATGAAGAATGATGCAATTGTAATGATCAAACTATTGATCGATCTAGACATTTTTTCCATGAGAGAGATTGAATGCATCTACTGAAACAGAAGGTACTTAGGTAATAGATGAGCTAAATAGCAACTGAAACTCTTACTGAATGGATGGACACCATGGTATTCACCTCCTGGGGATATCTAGATAATAGTCCACTCTTGCCAGAAGCTCTACCAAAGTGATGCTTGAGGGAACATTGAAATATTAACTTCAGGTTATGTTTTATAGTTTCTGTGGTCTGTATTTGGTATCTTATTTGGATGAAGCTGTAACTCAAAGTAGAAGCTATAAAATTTTGTACTGATGTACTTTTAGAGGCTTCTCACTGGAATAAATCACTTTAATGTTGCAAATGCCACCTTAGATCACTGTAACTAGTCTGTCCCTGACGGCATAAAGGTAGTCATATTAAGAGTTAAATCACATGCAGCATTATTGATTTTGCAAATTGTCTTTTCAGACACTCTTAAAATACAGATAATGTTTTAAAACATTATTGCATGGTCTAGCTGTCTGAACTACAGAAACAAGAGCAGTTGTAGTAGACTGTACTGTAGTTTCCTGAGTATACTGAAGTTTCCTGAGGATCTTTAGATGGACATGTGAATACAGAGATGATGTCAAAATGGTCCTTTTGCTCCTGTGTCTTGTACAGAACAGTGCAATCTGTTTATTGTTATAACGGCCATCAATCATTTTGCATACACATTTGTTGAATTTTCAGGTATCGGTGTAATTACTGCAGCCTCCATGAGTTAATGAAATGGTAAATGCTTTTGTCATATCCTGGCAAGCAAAGAGTGGTGAGATGAAGGAATTCTCTTTTTAAACTTAGCCCTTCTAGTAATAAAATTATTTTCATCATCTAGTTAAATATAAAGATATCCTCCACATGTTACCCACAGAACAGGGACAGTGCACTGGCAGCCTGCTGACACAGAGACTTGTCAGTATTTCTCCATTAAGAATTAGAGGTTCCACACAAATAGGTGAACAGATAATGTAATTTTTATCTTCCACTTCTGACAACTCTACCAAAGCTGTACTGATCTGCTGTAATAGGAGATGTTCCCCTGAATACAAGGCCAAAACCAGAAGGTCTTTGAGTCAGTGATGCTGCTCATATACATAAAACTGCATAGATATCTGCAAGATCAAGGCCCAGGGCAGTAATTATTGCAAATGGTTTTGTGAGATATATCTGTCTGTAAGTACCTGGCCTGAGACTAACAACTCATTTTACATTGGTCACTGAGTAGCATTTCATATTAACTAGAGCTTATCCCTGCTCTGAATTGAACCAGAAATAAGGAAATGGAATTTGACTTTTTAAGGAGCGTATTTCTCTTCCAGAAATGTTGATATGCTAATGTTTATATTTGTTATAAATGTATTTGAAACTGAACTGGAACTCATGCCTTATCTGCTATTCCTTTAGTGTAGATTATCGCAAAACACATAGATTAACAGAATGAGTACTTGAAAATTTACACAGTCTAATTCACTAAAGTTCTCCAGCTGGAGTTAGCCTGTCTTTTTTTAATGCATAGATTTTTTAATGCAAAGATGTTTTCAGGCTCTCTTCTATTAGACCAGTCTTCCTCACACACAAAATATAACTGAAACTAGACCTCATTTTTTCACACGAGCACAGCCTCATCATTCTGAAGGTCTAATAGGTGCCTTTTAGTCTGCAGTGTATTACTAATAAACCAAATATTACATTAGAACTATAATTTGGCTAAATTAGTATATCTAGTTTCTTTAGAATCCTCCCACTAATAAGCCAAGCACCTAATTAGCTGCTTTTCCCCTAAGGTACAGCAATGCCTGCAGAAACAGGCTGGGATCACAGGTGTGAGCCTGGGGGTGATTTATCTCTCCCCTCCCCACATTGCTTCTTTTACCTTTAAATACTGATGGATTGCCAGCTCCTGCATTGTGATGGATTTGGTGAGACAGGCTGGGTGACAATGAGACAGATGTGTGAGGACAAAGGCAGATTTGTTGGTGCCTGTGTGGGTCTGGCTGTAGGGATGCTTGCTCTTGATGGCACTAATTGAAGCGCGCACTGTTTTGGTGGGTGTACTGTTATATTAGACTTACGCAAGAAATTTGGGGTAGAATAGCTAAGTTTTCAAGACCAAAATCTCAGCTTCTTTTTAAAATAATACAGTTTGACAAGAGCACTTTCCAACTATTCTATATTGATCTACTATTTCCTTCTTAGTGTGGGGGAAAAAGAAGACATAGATGAGGAGGAAAGTGTGGTAGAATCAAGTAAGTAGTCAATAGAAAAAACAATTGTCTATTTAAGATGTTTCTGGAATTTTGTTAAAAAACCCTTTTTAAACGTATTTTCTTGCAAGTTGTATGTTTTCTATGTGTGGAACATTTCTTTTATCTGTCTGTAAGTTTAAGCAGCCACCACAATTGGATGGATAGGATACTTTAATAAAGAGTTGCTAGAACAGTAGGTAGTCCCTGTTATTGATCATTATATTCTCTAGTCTTTTAGAAAAAAATCTAATAAAAAATGTTTGCTTTGCTTTTGAGAGTCTTTCAGCGCTCAGAGTGTAGCCTGTGCAATGGAACTAAAGCACCATAATAAGTCACAAACAGTGCTTAGCAATGTGTTTATTAGGGTGATCTAGAAAATAACAAATTGAGATGGATTAATGCTTTAGGACATACTCTAGTACATAATATCTGTGGCAGATGATGTATGAAGGTGATTGACTCTCAAGGAAATCAAATGCATCTTCAGTTGGTAGTGTGTGAAGTGAGAGAAAAACAAAATTTCAATACATTTGATGTCTACATTTATCTTAATTTAGAGGTTGGTCACCCTGCATGTGCACGAGATAAAACAGTGTGAAAATTGACACTTTGCTTGTCAAAACATTGTTTGGCAAACTCTAGAAAGTTTTGGGTTAGGTAACTTTTTTTTCCTGAAGTAGTTTTTAATTAAATGCTAGTTGTGTATGTGTTTCTGGGTTTAGGATCTGAGATAAGAATCTGGGTGGGAATATGGCAGATCTTAGTAGTTGTTTATGTAGACTTTTATAATTGATGCTTAAATTAACTACAAGAAATTTGGTTAACAAGGCAAATCAAGCAAGTGGGTTATACGGAACTATTGTCTTGATTTTTTTCTTTCACTCTTTCATAACTGAAGAAATTCTCAAGCTGTTTATGCTCACATTTTTAAGAACATTTGGAATACAAGTCATTGCATTTCAGATGGGATTGGGGACATTTTTGGTCTGGGTTTTGAGGACAGTATTAACATTTCATAATTCCTTAGTGAAATAGATACTAGTTTTCCCTGTAGTGTATCTAATGAAAAAGAATATCCGGTGATTGCTGTAAGTAACAGATTGTATTAAGTGTGTGAAGGTGAGCTGCAGAGGTAAATGAAAGTATGCTCATTAGAATCTGCTAGAGCACCTAGTTAGATTCATTAGTGCACAAAGGCTTAAACCACACCAGACTGAGCCATGGCTTGTATTTGAACGAAAGGAAATGAGAACAATTATGGAAGATAACAGTGTGGCAAAAGCACTGCAGGGGATAGGAACTCCTCTTACTGGTTGCTTATCCTTAAAAACCATAAAATTCCCTTCTGTTTCCTTAAGCACACATCTAAACGTAACAAAAACCAAAAATGAAATACTCAAAGCCTCTGAACTGTGTTTTGTTTGTTTTGGGTTTTTTTTGTTAATCCTTTAACAAGCTTTCTGATTCAGGATTATCTGTCCCGAGTCCATAAACTCCACTGAGGTATGTGAGGCACTGGAACAGGCTACCAAGGGAGGTAGTGGAAGGACCATCCCTAGAGGGCTGCAGAACATGGGTAGACATGGTGTTTCATGAGATGGCTGTTAGGGGCTGGATGTGATGTTGAAGCTCTTATCCAACCTTGATGATTCTGTGATGTTGCAACTGCTCCACTTGCCAGCAGGACTTCCTGCAGCAGAACTGGGTGATGATACTCTGCTAAATTTCAGTGTGGGTTTTTAAATATTTCATCTGCTTGTATTAATGATATTTTAGGTTGTTAAAAGAGTATATTAGAATGCTAATTTCTTGGTGATTTTTATACCACTCCTTTTCTTTTTCACTGCTCTTGGGCAAATACAATGGCTCAGATGATTTCATTGCATTTTTAAGCTGCTGATGTAATGACACTGAATTTAATAGTACAGCTCCTTACAGGAGGAAGGGAGTTTCTGGTAACTCCTTTCAGAAGGACTTCCTAGACATGCACCACATTGGGCAGCAGGCTGGGGCACACTGCAGCATGACTCCCCTTCTGAGGGAGAGGAAAACAAGCAGCTGGTGGCTGTGGCAGAGGAACTGAATACAAGAGGTGGAGTCCTGGCTTGGTGCTTGCAGTGTACTCTTAATGACTGAGTGCTCAGGGTTGAGGAGCAAGGCAGCTAAGTGCTCTTAAAGTTTCTTTCCTCAGTACTGTGGTTGTGGCAGCCCTCAGCTTCTACAGAAGAGAATTCCCTACCACAGGGAACATGCATCCTAGAATCATTAGGAATCAGAAGGGACCTAGAAAGATCATCTAGTCCAATTCACTTGCCACAGGAGGATCACGTAGACCAAGTTGCACAGGAACGTGTCCAGGCGGGTCTTGACCGTCTCCAGAGAAGGAGACTCCACACACCCTCTGGGTAGCATGTTCCAATGCTCCCTCTGTCACCCTCACTGGGAAGAAGCTCCTGCTGATATTTAGATGGAACCTCCTCTGTTCCAGCTTGTACCCATTGCCCCTTGTCCTATCACCAGATGCCCTTGAGAGGAGCCTGGCTCCAGCCTCCTGGCACCCACTCCTCACATATTTATAGACATTAGTGAGGTCTCCCCTCAGTCTCCTCTACTCAAAGCTAAAGAACCAGATCCCTCAGCCTTTCCTCATAAGGGAGGTGTTCTACTTCCTTGATCATCTTTGTTGCTCTACACTGGACACCTTCCAGCAGCTCTGTCCGCTTCTTGAACTGAGGGGCCCACAACTAGAAACAATATTCCAGATGCAGCCTCACTAGGTGCAGAGTAGAGAGGAAGAAGACCCTCTCTTGATCTGCTAACGACCCCACTTCTGATTCCCCTCCAGCACGCTGTTGGCCCCTTTGGCCACAAGAGCACATTACTGTCCACTAGGACCCCCAGGTCCCTTTCTCTTACACTGTTCTCCCACAGGTCAGGCCCCAACCTTGGTACCTGGGGTGGTTCTTGCCCAGATGCAAGACTCTACACTTACCCTTGTTGTATTTAATGAGTACAACTTAATGCGGCCCCTTTACCTGCCAGTCCCCTGTCCCATGGGATTTCCCCTAGCAATTGCTTGAAATGGCCAAAGTTGGCCCTCCTGAAGTCCAGGGTTGTGATTCTGCTAGGTATTCTCTTCCTACCAAAGAAGACCCTGGACTCTACCATCTCATGGTCTCTGCAACAAAGGCTGCCCTCAACCTTCACTGCTTCAGCCAGATCTTCCTTGTTGGTGAGTACAAGATCTAGCAGCACTCCTCTCCTCATGGGCTCCTCCACCATTTGCATCAGGAAGTTGTCACCAATGCATTGGAGGAACCTCCTAGATTGGGAATGGCTGGCTGAGTAGGTCTTCCCGCATAAGGTCCCCCTGAGTCTCCTCCAGCCTAAACAACCCCAGCTCCCTCAGCTTCTCTTCATAAGACTTTTTCTGCAGTCCCTTCACCAGCCTTGTTGCTTTTCTCTGGACCTGCTCTAGTACCTCTATGTCTTTCTTGAAGCGAGGGGCCCAGAACTGCATGTGTACTCAAGGTGAGGCCTCATCAGTGCCAAATATGGGGTGGGAATGCACTACATGTATAATGCAAGAGTAGAGGCAAAGCATGTGTGTTTTATTGAGTCCAGCGTATCTCTTTCCAAAGGGTTTCTTTTTCATTTTTTTATATATAATCTCTTTTTTTTTCCTTGGCCAGCCTTCAGTTCCTGCTGTAGTCATCCCAAAAGTGTGTCTTAATGTGACATTATACCGCATCTCAAGTGCTTAAATACCTACTAGTTGATGTTCCTTGCTGCCCGCTGTGGCTAGCGGCAGTTGCTGCAGAAAGAAAAGATGAACCTACCTCCCCGTGTGATGCTGAGTTATAGTGCTAGGAAGCATTCCTCAAGGCAATTACTTTGAGCCTGCAGCATAAGATTGGTTTATCCCATCTCTTAAGAAATACGAATGTTACAACCATAATGTTATCCTGCCTAATATGAATATGGAGATAATTTAGAACAACATTGTCATGGTGCAGGTACCATGAATGAATATTGATTTTAATATAGGTAAGTGAAGGACTGAGCTGTTGATTTGGTAAGAACATTGCTTCTTGTTACTGGAGACTCAAACAGATTGAAGTTTATTTCTGTATTAATCAGTTGTTGCTTTTTCCCTTGTCTACACAGTAGACAGCCTAACTAATAGCCCTAACTCTTGTGAGGGTAAACAAGTGCTACCTTCCTGTCTAGTCATGTATGGAATGACCTACCCACCTTTCAATTAAATTCCTTGAGATACTGTAGTTAATTCCCTGACTTCAGTTTACAAACGTCACTCAAATCTATAACTAGTCTTGGACAGGACAACAAATAAATGATGCATCTTTTAAAGATAATAAAGACTAAAGATATTAAAGACATGTGGTAACTAGGAGGAAACATTCTGATGTAAAGATTTAAAATTAGTCTGTTAGGCAGAAATCAAAGGGACTTTTAGTGTTTTACAAAATAGACTGACCACAGACCTCAAGGCTGCAAGTAATTATAGATATAGTTATACATTTGAAGAGCATCACTGTAGTTAATCATCCTTGGAAAACCAATTTTTAGCATGACTTAATAGGATTTGACCTTTTTTTGTCTTTACCACAGTTTTAGATGTTGTGGCTTACTATACTCAGCAGCAGCCCATCTTTCAAAATATTGGCAGAAAGTTCATTGCTTTGGAGCAGATACATACAACAGCCTGGAGATGGAGATGGGTACTTCCTCTTGCTATTATTTGGTCATTATGCATACCTTTTTATAGGTGAAGGTTTAAATGAGGAGAGGGTCTTAACACTTACCAGTAGATGAGTTTAAAGACATGCAAAGTAAAATCTATTGTAACATTTCCTTCAGAGCTTTATTAAAACCACTAATGTGTCCTGAAAAGATGAATAGAGAGATGAAGCAGATTGTGCAGATAGTATTTTCAGCATTGAGTACAAAAAATGACATTTAATTTTAATATCCAGAAGGAATAATTTAAATACCAGGCTCTTTCATTTCTGAATCATCACTGAAGTTTAACATTTTAAAGATAAAAACCTTCACTACTGAAAGAATGAATGATAGGTGCATCAGTTATTTGTGGGTTAATATTCATATATTCATTCTTTAACAGCCCTGCTGAGTTCATACCTTTTTTTTTATTGCACTTTATATCATTCATGCCTTGCAGCTCTGTCTCAAAGTCCTCTCATCTATTCCCAGACAAATATTACCATTACATGCTTTTGATATTTCTGCATGAAACAGTGATTCTTGATGTACTTCTGCTTCCATTTCATGTTATCAATAATTCAATTAAATCTTTTAATCACAGTGTAAGCATGAGAGGATAAAATCCACCTAATTTGGATAAAATTTATTTTAATTTTGTTGTTCTATTACTTGCAGAGTTCTAGAAGTCTACTGGTGATTGGTAAGAAAGGTGATCTACCATAGGGAAAGTTTCACAGCAATCATACAGAAGAAAAAGTAAGGATTTTTTCCCAGTTTGCCAATACTGCTTTAGCCCTTGTGGAGGTAGTACTCACCTACAACGTTTTCAATACAAACTGATCTTGGTAAGGAGGAACCTCGAGGGAGGTGGACTAAGGAGGAAGGGACATGGTCATAAATTATTTTAATGTTGCCTTGCAGCATTCTGGCTCTTTCTCACTTCCAGATGTTCAAGTTTCTAAACAGACTCTCTTCTGTGCTGCACGCTGAATGATGTAACGCCTATGACTCTGTGGATGAGGGTATCTATTTCATATGTTGAGGGAAACCATGGGGGAGAAGCATTCATGGCTATTATTTTTCCTGCAGAAAAAGTGAATGTGAATACTTCAAAAGGTAATTTAAGCCACATATTAGTTATCTCCCGGCAACTTCTTGCCTTGAGTCAGGCACCAACCATCTTTTGCAGCATAACTGAAGTATAAATTTCCGTGTTTTAATCCTGGACTTCTTTTTAAAAAGACTACTGAGAGTAGTTTAAGAACTCTTACATTATTTCTATGTTATCTTCAAGTATAAAATTCTAAAGGGAACACTTAACACAGTGTCATTTCCTTCCCTCCCCACATCATCTCTTGTAAAGGAGAGCAAACTTGAAATTTAAGAGGCTAAAGGGAGGTTCCTATGAAAGGAACCTGCACACCACTGCAACTAGTTTTGCTGTACTCCTAAACCAGCATCTGTTCTTGCAAATTGGTTAATTGTGTGTGCAAGCAGGTATTCACTAATTAGGTGCTCAATTACCCGTTTTGCTCAAACAATGGATATTTGCATGTGTAAAATGAAAGGTTTTACTAACAGCTAACTCATCTGCCAGTAATGAGCGTTAGGCAAGGATCATCTTAAAGGCATCCATCAATATTTCATGGGTTCAGGGAAGTGGAGAGGACTGAAATTCTCTAATGAATAAGCACTGCGTAGTGTTGCCTAACAATTAAAGTATATATGTGGCAATATTAATATCAGCAGCAGAACCCAATATAAATGATAATTAGGAGAAATAACAGCTCAGCAAAAAGGAGGGGTAGCATCATTAGTGCCACTAGGGGCTTTGTGAAACGCACTCCTTGCTGCACAGCTAGAGGAAAGGGAAGGGGGTGGGGAACAGGCCCTTGATTAGGCCAGATAGTTCTCTGGAAATGCAAAACGTCGCCTAGACAGACTGCAGTAATTTTCTAATTGTCCGAAGTGTCTAAGTATGGCTTTTGAGAAGGTTCTCAGTTAGCTGTTATAAATCATTTTTGAAAAGAGGACTTGTCCTGTGGTATAAAGCCCTTTTGAGACACATGCAAACTTTGCTTGTTTTGCCTAAATTTCAGCTGTGCTGTATGTCTTGGAATAGGATCATCTATGTATTTCCTCAGGATGAATGTAATGAGTAACTAGTCCTCAGCAGGCCATCTATTCATGAAAATACCTTCTTTCGATATATGTTCTGCTTTTGCTAAAAGAAACCAACTTTTATATTTGACTTGTCAGCTCCCAGGTTCTTCTCTAATCTCCAGTGTGAAAAAATAAAACAGAACTGTTTCAGTAAACTATCCTTTTCCAGTTTAATTCTAGTATAAGCATCAGAACTGGCAAGAAAATACTCTTCCATTTAATAATTAACAAATTTTAAGGTGGTTTATTATCATTAATAGAAGTAATATCCAAGTAGGGGTTAATATCAGCGTTACATGTGTAATAATGCTATTCAATAAAGGTGGTTGTTTTCATAAATCAGCTTTTATAATGCTAAAGCTGACATGCTTTTGTTTGGAATGTATTGGATGCGCAGTGAATGGCTGAGTTGCTACTTTCCAGGTAAGTACTTGTGAAACAAATGCAGGGAGTCCAGTGCAGAGCATGTTGCAGGAACATTAATCCCAGTCTGGAATGTTTTCCTGACACTCCTTGTACCTCCATTTTATGGAAGGGACAGGCAGGTTAAAATCCCAGCATTAACTTGGGATGAAACAATCTCTTTTCTACCTCCTAATGCATATATAGTCCTTCTGAAAAAGTTGATTGACTGTTTCGTGAAATCAACATTTCTCTAATAGTTCTAAAAATCTGACAGTAGATTTCCTGAAGAAGTAGATACGTTTGCTAGAAGCATGTATGCACACAAGATCTCTCATACCTTTTGAGAGTAATTTCTATTAAAATACTCCAATAAAAAAAGTTAAGGATATTCACTCAAGTTCAATACAACTCGGAGAACTTGGTGAGAAAAGTGAATGGATGCCTTTTTGCATGCTATCACTGCTGTCTTCTGCACAGGGATTTCTATACTCCATATCTCTTGTCCCTATGGGATAGGGGAGACTTGGAGCTCATGACTGACAACTGACATTCTTATGGGTCTTCTATGACACCTGTATGCCAGTATGCCCTGTTCATAGGAAACTATCCAACATTTGTGTTGGGAACGACATTTCAAATACAGGAAAGAAAAAACATTTATTCAATGATAAGTTCTTTCATATTTTAAAAGGCTGGAAGTCAATAGTTCAGAAACAAAGGCAAGTGTTGAGTTGCGTTACAGGTATAGGCAATGTGAGTCTGGCTGTACTTTGCGGTCATTTCAAAAATTGGGTAGACAGGGTATTTGAGGAGATAGTTAGGGGTTGGGCATTGTAGGGCCGACTGTTGGACTTGAAGCTCTTTTCCAACCGATGGTTCTGCGATTTTGTCATAATCATAGGTAGAGTTGTGCGTGCTTCTTTGTCCATACAGCGATAGAAAATTAGTGGCTTCAATGGAGCCTGTGAGCAGGCAGTGGCAATTAGTGTCTGCTGTGCTGTGGGTTTCTTGGGTAAACGTCTGCCTGCTGAAATAGCTAATTAATGTCACATAAGGCACAGAATATGTAAAATACTAACCACTCAGTTAATTTATCACAGCTTTGCTGAGCTGAGGCAAAAGCTTTCTGATCTCACTCCAGGGTAATTGTTTATCACCTTGACTCTGAACATCTTTTTTCTTTTGTCAAGATCCTGAGAGAAGGTTTTTTTTGCTTTGTATTGTATGTCATTGTAAAACCTCTGAAATATCTCACAATTTAAGATAACATAGGAAGATATCTTCTGCTTGTTTCTTTAAAGACTGTCTCCCAGAACATTTGAGCCAGCTTCTTTTCAATTCTTGTCCTTAATTTGTTCTAAAGGGACAGGAAAAATGACACAAAACTAATTACCAACACACCTTGCAAGGCTGTTAGTTTTGTTTAAAATATGATGGTGATTCTGTACTAAAGCCTGTTACGTTTTGGATAGACCTACCTGCTTTTTCATGGAGTGAAATACAGATTCTTTAAAACAAGTATGTCTGTATCCATGTGATGTAGTTATGTGCCTTCAAGTTTATACATGAGAGAGAAACAGAAGCTCAGTTACACATAGAATGGTGCAGGTTGGAAGAGACTTCCAAATATCATCTAGTCCAGCCCCCCAGCAGTGAGCAGAGACACTCAACTAGATCACGTTGCCCAGAGCCTTGTCTGGCTTCTTTTTCATTATCTCCAAGGATGGGGCCTCAACTACCTCCCTGGGCAACCTGTTCCTGTGTTCAGCCCCCCTCCTGCTAAAGAACTTCATCACAACATCCATCTTAAATCTACTCTGTCCCTGCCCTAGACTTTCTTAACCTTTAAGCTCTGTCCTAGGACCTGCTGTTGCATGGGACCATTTCATCTTTATCCTACCCTGTCTCATGCTAAAGGCAATGTGCCACAGCCCAGAGTTTGGGGATCAGCAGGGACTGCACACCCATGTGTTCTGTTTTGGAAGAAGGACATTGAGATGCTGGAGTGTGCCCAAAGAAGGGCAATGAAGCTGGTGAAGGGCCTGGAGGACAGGTCTGATGATGAGTGGCTGAGGGAACTGGGGTTATTTATTCTGGAGAAAAGGAGGTTGAGGGGAGACCTTATTGCCGTTTATAGCTACCTGAAAGGAGGTTGTAGAGTGGAGGGGCTCAGTCTGTTCTCCCAAGTCACTAGAGACAGAACAAGAGGAAATGGCCTCAAGTTGTGCCAGGGGAGGTTTAGATTGGACATGAAGAAAAATTTCTTCCCTGACAGAGTGGTCAGGGGTTGGAGCAGGCTCCCTTGAGGTCCAAAAACTGTCCCTTGAGGTGTTCCAAAAACGAGTCGATGTGGCCCTGGGGGACAAGGGTTAGCGGTCAGGGTGGGGTTGGCTTGACAGTTGGACTCGTAGGTCTCTTCCAACTGTAATGATTCTATGATCTATGTTATGGAGAATAGTTAAAATGCAGCTAGCATTATGAGAATGATGGAAAACAAAAGGTTTAAGATTAATGTGATGTTCAGATATTCTAGTTTTCCCTTTTGCTGAGATGACAGGCAAACCAGAGCTTGTGCTAATAAAATGTTTTCAACCTGGGCTACCACTTGGGCCAGTTCTTCTCTTTCCCAACCTCCCTCTGCGCTACTGTCCCTAAGGGCTTCGCTTCATAGCTGTGCTGGTTTGGACTGGGATAGAGCTGTTTTCCTTCACTGTCGCTAGTGTGGGACTGTGTTTTGGATTTGTGCTGGAAACAGTGCTGATGACACAGGGATGTTTTTTTCTACTGTTGGTGGTGCTTATGTAGAGTGGAGGCCTTTTCTGTCTCTTGCCCCACCCCACTAATGAGCAGGCTTGGGAGGCACAAGAAGCTGGAAGGAGACACAGGTTGTACAACTGATTCAATCTGATCGAAGTGACGCTTCATACCGTATGATAACATGCTCATCATATAAAGCTGGGGGAAGAAGCAGCAGGAGGGAGGATGTCTGGAGTTACGATGTTTGTCATCCAAGTAACTGTTAGCTGTGATGGAGCCCAGCTTTCCTGGAGACAGCTGAGCACCTGCCTGCTGGTAAGGGAATGAATCCCCTGGTTTGCTTTGCTTGTGCATTTGTCTTTTACGTTCCCTATTAAATAGTCGTCATCTCATAGTTCCCCCCCCATTTTTTCTGCTGCCTTGTAGGTGCTTGTGATACCTTTAAAATTACTGAAAGACTTGTATGGCCAAATGGGCTATGAGTAACTTGGACCAGAATCTTTGATCTTTCTGATAGAAATAGCAACCTGGGAGGAAGTTTTACTTTGTCCACGTTGTTTTGTGTGGTTTCAGCTATCCATGTAGGCACATTCATCTCCGTAAGAAACACTTCTCTTGAGGGAAATGTATGAGATTCTGTCACTTGCTCTTTAATAATTCCAGAAGACCAGCAAGTGCCTTGCGCCAGCCCGGTGTTTCCCTGCCAGCTGTCCCGGCTTATCTCTGCATTTCATTTCCGAGCGCGGATGACCGAGAGCTGCCCTCATTAGCGGCACCGATCCTGTTCCTACGAACGCGCAGCCATCGGTCTCGCTCTGTTCCGAAGGTCCGCCGAAACGGTAGGTTTGGGCCGGCTGGGGAGAGAGTAGCCCGCTGGAGTCCTTCTGGAAGATACACCAACACGCCCTCTTCGTTTCTTCCTCTCCCCTGACCCGGCTCTGGCCGTGCTCCCGGGCGCGCCCCGTCTGCCCGCGGGGTGGGTGGNGATGCGGGACTGGGGTGGGAGGGGGAGGCGGAGGCGGGGGAACGCCCGCGGAAGCGTGTGTGAACAGTGCGGGGCACCGTGGAAGTGGGGGTGCGGAGCCTCCGCCACGCCGCAGCGCGAAGCTACCGTCGCGGCCCGCCGTGAGGAGCGGAGGGGGGAGTGCGGTCCGGGACGCGAAGCTCCCGCGCGGGTATGCGGGGAAGGCGCGGAACTCCCGCGCCGCGGTAGGAAATTGCTGGCGGGATTGGAGCGGGGCTGTCCCGTTCGATGTGTCCTGCGTCCTCTCGCCGCCGTTCGTTGCGGGTGACCTAGAGGTGCAGATGCCCGGCTGTGCGGGAGCCATGAGTTTATTCGGAAGATCGGTGCGGGATGTTGCTGGAGTTGCAGAGGTTGCGGGAACCGCTGGGGATTCCTGTGGGTGTTCCGCAGATTTTAACTGTCACGGAAGCGGTTGTTCAGCTGCGGTTACGCGCTCAGCGGGGGGAAGCGAAAACTCCCGGCGTGAAGCCGTGTCCGTAAAAAGCGAAGAATCCTTGGCCAGAGCAGCCGTCAGGGAGGGTTTGTCAGGCTCTCTGTGAGTGAAACTGACAAGCTGCTTTGTGCAGAAGGTAGTGACCGTCTAGGAATTTCCGTGGAGAAGATACCGTTCCGGTGTATCGGGTTGGTTTGTGTCTCACAGGGGCTGGGGGGTAGTGGCTCCTTTTATGTACGAGCAGAACGAGTGCCTGGCGGTGTCTGGGGTTACGGGGTGTCCTGTGACAGGACGGTGAAGTTGATGCTGCAGGAGTAGGGAAGAAGCTATGAGAAGCCAGCACAGAGGAGATGAGAACAGACTTCTATCCCCCAACACTGGGGGTTCCACTCGAGGACTGAAACAACAGAAAGGAAAAAGTGTAATTAAAAAAACCCAGTCATTCACAGTGAATGATGTTGGTGTAAAGCTAAATTCAAGTTGATGATGTTTTATTTTAATAGTGTCACTTATCCAAAAAGTGAATCTGTGATGTTATGAAATAGAAAAAAAAAGGTTTGTGGGTTGTGGAAGCAGTTTTGTGTGTAGTTTTGTAGTTTGCATTGTTGGTGGGACACTTAACTCTGAGTTAAAATTCTGCCCTGGCTACAATTAGTGTTTTATAAATCCAAACTAAGTTTGATGAAGCAGCACTGTGAATGAGTTGTTTTAACTTGATGTAAAATGTCTACGTAAAAAACGCTGATCGGGTCATCCTTTAGCTCTAACGTCTGTAGGATAGCATTTGCCATATACATGCAGGTCACAGGACCTAACCTGTCCTTTCCTAACTTTAGTCTTCTTTTTATAGATCCTAATGAGAAAGCCTTTTTCTGAGAGGTTACTTGGAGGGCATCTTGAAAACAGTGGGGGGTGAATGAATTCCAAGTTGCTTGGGAGCAGCATGCTGTGCTCTGGAGGCAGGTGATTGCTTGCGTGCATGTTGTCCATGATATGTTCCTGTTCTAGATATATTATTGGCCTGATTTTGGAATGACTTGGTTTGTAATGAGGCCACTGATAAAACGTTAATCATTTAAGACTTTTACTAAAAATCAAGTTTTATGTGACTGTTTGGCTTGACCTGAGGTTCAACAAGACTGTAGAGATAGTTCCTTCTCTTATCTGAAGTTCTCTGAGACTTTGTTTTGTGACTGAAACAGAAACAACCTCAAAACAACAAACAAACAGAAAGTCATCTCAGAGAGATCTTGTTTCAGTACTCTGGAGTAATGCAAGTTTTCTGGTGAGGTGACACTTGCTCTACTTTGCCCTGATAATTTTTTGTCATTGGAACAGATTGAGGTTGAGCGATGTGAATTACTTGCCTTTGTAAAAGAAATGTAGGGCATCTTTAGCAACTGTTGCTTTATTCGCAGTGTTCTAGAATTCATTTTACTGTGCAGTACAGCATAGCAGAAATTCCAGCTGTTGTTAGGCACTTGAAATCCGCAGTTGTCTTTCCACATTGTGCATTTTATGACAAGAGGGAGGAGTAGGATGCTGACAAAATGATAGAATTACTGCTATACATCGTGTCTGTGTGCTATAACAGCAGTCATACATAGCTTATTTGAAATGGCTGGCCACAAAGGAAGGAGGGGGGGCTGGGAATTAGGATTGTCCCTCCTAAGTCTAAATGAGAACAACAGAGTTTTTATTTGGAGTTTGTTGAAACATTAATGTGGCCAGCGGAGAAAGGGATAGTTTTAGTGAATAGTTAGACCTCGATATTAAAAAATACTGAATTAATGAACTTCTGTGCTTTCCACTCTTTGTGGTTCCTTTGATAACTACTTGGTCTGTGTGAGTGGGGTGAAATGCCTTGTCATGTCTCTCAAAATTCTAAAGGGGCAAGTCTTTGAAGGCACTGCTTTATCAGTGTATTCGAAATGTATTCAGAATATAAATAGGACGATGAAGCATTTTTGTTTTTATCTTAACATTTGCAAAATCCTATCCATAGCATAGTCTGCCTTTTCTAGCTGTGTTTCATGTGAATGAAGAGACATTGTGTAGACAATATAATGGATATCCTATGCTTTCTTTTCTTCAATAATATGAAATAAATTATTGGTTTCTTTATTTTCTCATGTGCTTGTGACTTTTAGCTGACAGGGTTTGGAACGCCATAAGTACATGCAAACCGATTTAGACCCTCTCCCTAAACCGCTACAAATATCTTCTTTGAGCTGTTAGTTTTACTTGGCGTAAGCACTGAGTGCTTGTTCAGAACCATGCCCTCTCCTCAGGCTGCCAAATGCAAGCAAGATACCCGAATAATACAGGTGGTTCTCACCTTTTTTTGCCCACCACTAACTGTTTGTCCGATGGAATCCATTTTCCTGGTCTGGTGAGTGGTGTCCTTGCCTCTGGCAGGCATTTGGAACTAGATGACTTCTCAGGTCCCTTCCAACCTAAGCCATTCTATGACTGTGTGCTTTCCATTAGGGCTCTTTATCTGCCGTTTGTTGTTTTCTTCACAGCTGAGTACAAAGAAGAGCCTTTGTTTACTAAGTAAACTCCAGTAAAGAGTTAGGCTGCGTCTGAAAGACAATATACACATTACTTGAGGATATAGTGTGGCATATCTTTAAAGGTCCTTGTGGTCCTTCGTGGATAAGATGAACATCAGCCTTTAAGCCAACATCATCGTAGATAAGATTGACATCACTTTAAGCCAACCAGAAATTGTTCAGAAAGCACTGAACACTTGGTCAAGTCTCGTGTAGAGTTTTAACAACTTTCCAGTCTGGTAGATTTGTTCTTGCTACAGGTATCCCTCTGGCTTTAATGCAAAAGAGGATTAAAAACTGCTGAACTGTAATCCTGTTCTGGCATTTTGTTATCTCCTGTGATTAGGAGTGTGTGTTCATGGTTCTGTCACAAGTTTACCTAATTGATTCATGCCCAGCATTTGGAGAGGGACTTTCTCCAAGGGAATCTAGCGATAGGACAAGGGGAAATGGTTTTAAACTGAAGGAGAACACATTTAGACCATATCTTAGGAGGAAGTTCTTCAGTACAAGGGTAGAGAAACGCTGCAATAATCAGTTACTGGAGAGATTGTGGCTGCCCCCTCCCTGGAGGCGTTCAAAGCCAGGTTGGATGAGGCCTTGAGCAACCAAGTCTAGTTGAGGCATCTCAGCCCAAAGCAGGGAGACTGGAGTGGATGATGCGTAAGACCCCTTGCAAACTGAAATGTTACTTGATTCTATGATTTCACAGAGACCAGTGTTGTGGCCCTCTTCAACCCCCTGCTGTGAAAAATACTTTACTTTCTGATGACTTTTGATCATAACCTCTTGATTCAAGATTTTTTCCCCTGTGTGGTACTACTGCGAGTTTCCAGGGCCAGCACATTACTCATAAGCTATGTGTCAGAAAGCCCCACTGTGCTCCAGTGTTATTCCCTTTTTGCTGAAGGGCAGTGCTGGGACAGAGACCCTTGTCAGGTGGTGACCAGAGCTACAGCTCTATGAAATCTTGGGGTCACCTGAGCGGTGCAGACACAACTCTGTCTGCTTTTGCACCAGCTGCCATTCGTGGGCACTTGAGGAAACCCATGAGATACATGTGTTTGTTGTTCATCCCAGGTGAAAAGCAGTGGTGTCTGGTCTGGCCATGCTGTCCTCCCGGCTGCTCCGGGAGGAGGCGGGGGACACTTCAGGGCTGCCTGCACCTTTCCTGTTGGCAGAGATCTCGCTGGCATTCCATATTCCCCTGGAGCTGAGGATGCGCCTGTCATTGGCTCGTCCTTCAGTGCCTGCAACCCACAGCCTGTCCTGTGCTTTGTCATTTCGGTCTGCTAGCACAGACAGTGTCCCTCAGGCAGTGCTATAAGCAGTGCTGTCCTCTGGATTGTTTGTCAAGATACAGTTATCTGTTTAATTAGCTTAAAATTTGCCATAAGGAGAAAAAGGCGATGAGCTCTCTTTTCCTGAGAGGAATTATTTCACCAGGCAGAATCTGTCACAGAGTATTAGTTGCACACTGTCACACCATGCTGCTATGAAAAAGAGGAAGTAAATCCAAACCAATTTGAGAACAGTTTATTTTTCTGTTAGAATTTCCTTTTTGATACTCTGTGTGTGCTATTGGGAAGACAAAATACTCTAGTCAGTGCTTGAAATCCTGGAATCTTAGTTCTGATGCCTCTGCTGCCAGTTTTGATGGGTTGTAAATGAATGTAGAACCTGTTACTCAACTACCAAAAAACTGTTTAATTTGAGTCTTTAAAGTGGGCCACCACGAATAAATTTAAATAGGACATGCTGTTCCAGAAAAGCTCCTGCTTGACTTTGAAGATCTGGAGCAAAAGTAGTCCTTAGACAACATCTGACCGTAAGACAGAAGAGGCAGCAGGTTTTTTTGGCTGGTCTTTTCTTTGTAACTTAAATTGTTGTGCTTATAAATTTTTTCCTTGTGCACATTGGCGTATCAACTCGGAACGCAGCACAGTTCAGAATGAGTAAACAACTGCTGTAAGATTGTGCGATTTTTGAATGTGGTCCTAGCAGCGCTGCACTAATAAGTACTAGCGGTATTGCATGTTAATTTTTTAATACTTTGACCCCTCTCCTTCCTACTCCCATTCTCAAATTTTTAATAACAAATGTCTGAATTAGCAGGTCATTTCTGCTAATCTGTGTGTGTTACTGCTTGGTTAAAAATGTGTCACTTAAAGAGATACGCATTTTGAACTGTTAGAGAGAAAGTGTTTGGGTTCCAGTTGGTAGTTAAACCCTACCACCTCTTCACTGACCTCAGCTCCTCTGGCAGGGCATGAATTTTAGAGGGAGGACCGAATTTGTCTTTTATCCTCTCTACCTGCCTCTGTAATTGAATGTGTATGTCCGTACCCTCTGCAGAGGTGTTGACTTCATCCTCCACTTCAGTGAAACTGCTTTACTGAATTACATCTGCTGCAGCTAGCATTGGAAGTTTAGAGAGAAAATGAGGTTTTACTTAAAGTTTAGAATTTCTGGGAAAGGAGAGGAACGGGCATGTTGAATTTTATTGTTGTATTGCTATATTTTGCTTTTGCCTTTTTTCTTTAATTTGTTTTTCCAGCGGCAGTTGGTGCTGCCTTTACACAGAGCTGAGCGGCATGATTTCTGGCAGTGGGTATTCTTACTGTTTGCTATCTGCCCAGCAGCTAACTCTCCAGCTTCTCATATCCACCCATTAATCAGTGTAATCTATTACTGGTCTCCCATCAGCCCTGCACCTTCATTCTGCTGACTTTTATTCCTGTTTTACCTCAGTCTGTCAGGCATCGTGGGACCTGGGAGTCCTCCCAGCTTTATACACATCACATAAATTTTCAGTAGCTATGAGGATGAATTATATAGTGGTCTGTGGACGTCTCTGTGAGGTCTATTTAATGGTTGTCCAGCCTATGGAATGCTTGAAAGTAATGTTGGAGTACTGTTTTGTGCTAGTCTGAGTAAATATCATAAAGCTGGGATTTGCAGTGCGGATGAACTTCTCAGCTTGCCAGGATGACAGCTGCCTGCTTACAAGAGCTCTGAAACCAGAAATTAAACTGTGGCGTGGCTGTGCTTGTAAAAATGTAAATACTTGCCTGATGTGCTGGTGATAATTTTTAGTTCTTCCTGTAAAATTTCCCTAGTTAACTGCTGGAGCGGGCCTTTTCATGAAATTGAACCGTTTAGTGGTGGGCTTGGGACAGTTGTGTGAATAGTTTGACTTGATGATCTTAAAGGTCTTTTCCACACTAAACAGTTCTGTGGTTCTATGGTTCTGTGGTTTCTTTTTCAGAAAGGAAGGAAGTAATCTTTCTCATCCAACTGGTTGCAGTAGGCCCAAGCTCTTTGATAGTTCTTATTTGACTATTGAAATGGAAAGTCTTATTAAAGCTTATGGAAGCTTCATAATTTTGTTTTCTTCCTGTTGGTGTGATGTGAATGTGATGCACAGCTGAATCTTTACTCTGTATTTTATGAGGGTGTGTAGGAATAAGCTGCCGGGGAGCTGAGCTGCGTTTCCTTGGTGCTCTCAAGCCTTCATGAACAGTGCAGTTAAGCAGCTTGTGAAAAGTGTGCTGGTGTGCTGGCAAAAGTTGCTTTAGGACAGTATTTTAAACTCTTAAGAGTGTATCTTAGGTGCATACTGTAGCAACATAAAGAGCTTGCGCAGAAGACCGTGAGTATTGTTAGGGGTATGCAGCTGCTGTAGTATGTGTGATAATCACGTGCTACTTGCAGGATGCTAAGTACTGTCGGACATGAATTAATTCCTGTTTTCAGCACACAAACTGGTATAGGCCACTAGTCTGTGCTGTGACATGCTTCTGTACCTCGAAAATAGCGATTTTATGTTTATCAGTAGGTGTCTTACCTTTGTTCCAAAATGAAAACCAGAGATGGTAGGAAAATATCTGACTTGGAATCTATAGTAAGTAACAATCATTTTTCCAGTTTTTGATGGATGTAAAGTATATGGGCTGGCTGAAGAATAGGGTTTTGAAACTTGGAAGGTGTTTCTAAGAATATGTGGTGGCTTGCAGGTTTTTTCATGAATTGAAATTATTGCTTTCTCAGAAATGGGTCTGGACTGGTTAATGATGTCTAACACAGTAAAATAAATTTGTGCTTATTTCCTACGTAAAAAGATTAGACCAAGAATGATTTCAGATTTGCTACATTTGCATCGATTTCTATGGTTTGAATACCGTTTTTGGCTAGAAAGTGACTTCTCAGAAATACCTCAATGAGAAAAGCTTAAGGTCAAGTCATGCCCTTATTGAGTGACGATTCTTCTATCTGGCGGCTCAATCAGCTTGAATAATACAGGATTTATATGGTTTATTACCTTACGGTGCTGAAGTAGTAGCTAGTAATATGTATGTTTCCAATAAAAAAGGAGGAACTTATTAAATGGAAAAGATAATGTTTTATTCTACGATTAATTTTTTCTTAGTTTAAATTGTGCCTTGCAGCTGTAGTGCAGCTGCTCTAAGTGCAAATGCAAATACCAGTTTGCTTAATGAGGTAATTAAAGACAGTGGAGGAAAGTTATGTAATGCATACTTGGTAAGTGTGAAGTGTATTCAAACCATACAAAATGATATATTAAACTGCATAACTGTGTCATGAGGGTTCATTGCACTTCTTTAGTAGTTACTTTTCTAAAATTAGGTGTGAAAATAAAATTGCCCTTCTGTAGTTCTCCAGATTCTTAATTGGTTTTGTTCCTTTTACTTGGGTGGGATAATTTAACAGTTTCTCCCATTACTTACCTAGCTTCCCTGTGGAGTTAAAAAACCAGTCCTGGATAGCAGCTGCATTATCAGGAAAACCATTATGGAAAAAGCAAGTTTGGGGAAAATGGCTTTGACTTTAAATTATCTCCAGCATTGGTCCACACAACTTTACAGAGATTCAGAGATTGAGTCTCTGGTTTTTAAGTAGTGCAGGACAGACTCAAAGTTGGCATGTACTAGAAAGGCTAAAAGACTTGTTCTTTAATTTGTGTAATCAATACTGTAAGAAGTCTTGGCGATTGGTGTTGATAGCTTAAAAGAGTGCAGAAGAGCAGGAGACAGTATAGAGGAAATGTCACAAATACTGCTTGAGAAAACTGCAAAAACCTGTTTACTTCACTGACTACAGTCTGAAGTGTCACTAGGTATAATATGCATAGGTCCCTTTAAAGGGAAGTAAATGTTGGAGGTTGAAGCTGTGTGAGGACTACAAGTATCCCATTAGAGTCTACGGTTGGTGTGTGATGTGGTAGACACAGTTAACCAGCATTATGGAATCTCATCCTCGCTTATCTCATCACTTTGTGTTTATTTACTTATTTTTTTAGCTGTTTAACAGATTACTGTTTCAATATTGTTAGTCTTTTAAAATGGTTTTTGTGATTTGTTTTGGGTGATGTGCTGTATAAAAGTTACAGGTGGTGAACCACTTGCAATCACTTGGTTATCTACTTAGGCTATGATCATCAGGGACACCTTAAGATAAGCTGATAGAGACATCAAGTAATATAGTAAATATCACTGCCTTTCTGCATGGTGGTATACCTGTATATCGCTCAGCCCTCAGCTCTCGAGTCTGTATTCCAGCCTGGCTTTGGATCATGTTTGCTTTGTTCTGGCAGCTGCATTTGCTGAGCTGTTGCATCAGATCATCCTGTAGCTGAATAGGTAACTTGGCAGCTATTCTATACTCAGAGTGTTTTGGTATTGAAGAGTAGGATTCATTTGGCTGATTTTTGAGAGAGTGTAGACTATATTGACTATAATGAAGTACAGCTGAAATGTAGCTAAGACTAGGATTCATCAGTATCCATTGTTCAAGATGTCTGTTGGAGAGCTCTCAGAGGCAATGCAACATCGCACATTTCCATCACAATGTGGGTACTTTCTGAAATAGTTATGGGAGAATTGTATCCCTTCTTCCCAGCGTAGCAATATGAAAGTTCAAGCACTTGATTAATGGAAGGAGGAAAAAAAATCAAATGCATTGTATGGTGACTGATTTATGCTGAAAAGCACTGTTTAGTTTTGAACTCTCCGAGTGTAGGTCAGACTGGATTGTGTAACATTTCCTTTGCTTCAGAACATTCTGTGCAGATACGCTTGTGCAGATATGTGCAAGAAAGATTTTTTCAAAAAAAAGTGGAGCAGAATTCTCCAGCTGCTGCCTGTCCTGGATGCAGTAAATACAGGCTTGGGGAGTGACCCCAGCTCTAAGTAACTGCACTTGGCTCTTAAACTGGTGTTTTGGAGAAGGGGTGAGCTGTCTTTGTTTTTTGTAAGCATTGAGGTATAATGTGGGGGTTTTTTTTGGTTTATTTTTTTTTTAGTTACTCCTGTCCCAAAATTTCTGGTGGAGTTTTCAAAGCTGTGTGCTTATTCCAGACTTCACAGCAGTGCTGAAATCACAAAGCTTTGCTTGTTATATGTACTGGAAATGCTTGTGCATGCACAGCAGAATGTGCTTTGGTCTAGGTTTGCATGCTGAAATGTTGCATTGTTGGATCTATTTAATGTCCTGTTACAAATGAATAACTGTCTTGCTGTGGAAAGTGTCATGTACTTTGGCAGGAGTTTCCATCCTATTTGTGAAGTGTTTGGTAGTGTGATCAGAGCTGCTGAGTGTTTTGTGCTTTCCAGAACAAAACTGCACCTGGAAGCTCTGAGACACCCAGCTGAGATTGCCTAAGTTCAACTGGGCTGAGGGATTGGCCTGAAGCTTTGGGCACTAACTGGAATGTAGGAGATTCAATTTAAATACAAGGAAAAACTTTCACCGTCATGGTAACAGCATGGGAACAGGCTGGACATAGAGATTGTGGAGTATCCTTTTCTGAAGACGTTGAGAACCCTCCTGGATGCATTCCTGTGCAGTCTTCTGTAGGTGATCCTGCTCTAGCAGGACAGGGTTGGACTTCAGTGATCTTCAGAGGCCCTTTCCAACTGCAGTGACATTGTGGTTGTGTGTCACGGCTGGGAAGAGTCTGCTGCGCTCCTGCTACAGTACTGGCTTCAGGTGTTCATCAAAGCACAGGGTCTTAAAGTCTGCTGCGTGCATAGACACATCTGAATATTTTTAACTTGAGCATAACCTTCTCTGTTTTTTGCGTTCTTTTATCATACTTAGTGGTGGCTTCTTACTGTAGTTCACGTCACCTTCATTTGTCATTTTTTGTTTCCCTGCATGAAACAAGATCATGTGCACAGTATGGTACCTGAATCTTCATGAGAAATGTGTCTCTGGAGTCCCTGGAATCCACAGGGATCCTGTGGAATCCCTGAAAGTATTTAAATGACATATGGACCTGGTGCTTAGGGACATGGTTAGTGTTGACTTGGCAGAGCTAGGTTGAAGGTTGTACTGCACGATCTTAAAGGTCTTTTCCAACCAAATACATTCTGTTATTCTGCATAATTTTCAGCACAGATTTTATTTGGACTTGAAGTGTTATGTAATTCTGTGTGACTTTGAGTTTCTTGGATGATGAATCAACCTCAGTATCTTCTGTATGCTGTGTACAGTTACTGCATGACTTGGTGCACATCCCTGTCTTCTGTGGCAGAATCATAGAAGCCAGAACCACAAATACATGTTCTATCACTAGCAAGAAATATCTTTATGGAATGTGATTTCTTTTTGGTGGCTGGTTTTTTTCCTCAGTAGCTCTTAAGAAATCATCTGATATGTTCTTTCCATTTTTATCAGTGCTCCAACAGCTTTCATGCCTTCCTAGCAGTGTTGATAATGGCATTGCAGATACTGAACTAAGGAGAGATAAGTGTAACAACTCTTCAAGAATATCTTGTACTAACATAATGCCGTACCTGAACAGTCTTACCTTTTTCTGACACTCTAAACTAAAAATAAAATCTTGGTAGAATTATGGATTTATACTATTTCATTGTAATTCATATGTGCTCTCAAGTATTAATGAGCTGTTTATAAATTATAGAGGCAATTCATAATAATATTATAGAATTGCTACTTAATATGAGTTGGAAATAGTCAAGTAGAGCCATGTTTTTGCAGTCTTTTATAGCTTAGATTACTTTTATATAACAGACATTTGCCTAAAATACCTCTAGTGACCTTGACAGGCGATTTCACCTCAGTGAATTTGAATTTATTCCCAACGTTTCTTTGTTACTCTTAAAGCAGTAGAAGCTACTAATATACAACTGTAACTAACTTCAAATTACAGTAGATGGGAAAAATTCCTGATTTTATTTATGTGTGGTCAGTATTCTTGAGACGCTTTGGCTCTTGCTTATACTTGTTCCTTGATTGCCGCATGGTGTATCCCACACTGGAAGTGTCATAAGGGAAGGTATAAGAAAGTAGAAAGTTGTACCCCTGGGGTGGAGCAGACATGATACATGGCCGAAAACTGATCACCGAAGTGTTCTATTCCATGTATGTCAAAAGACCAGTCAAGGTTAGCAGTGGAGTGGAATATAGAAAGGTTAGCTAACTGTAATAATTTCTGCTAACCCATTACCATCAGACCAGATGAATTAACACCCATTACATACATACCTGCCTTGTAAAGTCAGGTGCAACTACTTGGTGCGTTCAAACTTGTGTAAGTATAATAGCAAATGTGAAGCACAAGTTAGAAGCTAGAGAGTCCTAGAATACAACCCAGCCTGCACATCAATCTGAATGATCTCAGAGGCCTCATCTTTGTGTGGCCACAACTGCTCTGCTTATTTATAGAATTTGTGATTCAGTTACTGAAGAAATGTAGAGTCAGCTCTAATGAAAACTATTCATTTTGAAAGTTACATGGAAAAACTGAATGCCACTCATAGGAGCACTTCCTGTTGGAATATGGAAATATTGTTGGTGCTGAAGCTAGTTTATGCACATGCCAAATGTTAAACTTACTTCTGTGCACCAAAAGGAGCTGTTTGACAACATGTTTTGTAGATAAATGTATAGTAAACCTTGTTTCTTTTGCCTGTAGTGTGACACTGGTGGAGTAAACAGGGCTGTGACTCCCGTGGGTGTTCAGAAATGCACTGCCTTGGTTTGGATACTGTGGCTGCATTACTGCCTTGCTGCTAAAACTGTCTGACTCAGTCTGGCGTATTGGATGCAAAGCCCTGCTGGATTAAACTGATAGCTTTGCTTTAAATCTCTTTATGTATTTTTAATCACCAAAACAGAGACTACAACATCCTGCAAGTATTATCGTGCCTGGATAATCTGGTAGGTTTGAAAGGCAATGGTGAGCAGCTAATCTGAGTTACAAGCCATGTAAAATACAGCAGTATTAGCTAGAATGAGAATTCAGATTTATCAAACTAAAATTGTTGTCTTTCAACCTGTCAGAAGTCTCTTCACCCAGAGTTCAAAAATTTTAGGACTTAGTCTTACCCTGATACATTTTTTGTAAATGACAGGAGAGATGATTGAAGTGAATAAGAGCTTTGTCTGGAAAGTTTTTGTGTGTGTTGAATTTCCTTTATGTCTGTGCATTGAATACAGAGTACGGTTGTAAAAGAAGATGTCTGCTTGAACATTGTTGGCACCGGAAAATCTGCAAACTCGAAAGAGTTGCTGACAAGCAACATGCTGACATGATGGCCCATTACTTAATGGTTTGAGTGGAGCACTTCCTGGTGGAGGCCAGGTGGTCTGTTCTTATCCAAAGGCAATCTCTAGCTGCGATTGTGCCCAGATAAGGTTTGCAGAGACTTCCAGGAAATACAAAAAGGTGCTGGTTTCAGTGCTGGCTTTGGAGATGAAGAAGACCGTGTTTGAGGAACGTTTGCAAGATGAGGGTAGTTCTTGTTTCAACTGTTAAGTGCACTTGACTTGAAGAGACGTCAAGTGTATTTTTTAACCCTGTATGAATGGAGTGCTCTCACAGTTTAGCTCATTGTGTCCTTTCAAAGCATGAAACCTTCTGTCTGATTTTATGGATTTTGGAATATTTATATGTCCTCAATTTTCTATGCCTTTATTAGCCTTCCACTACGGCTAGGGGGGGTAGCCAGACAGTCCCAAAATAAGCCAGTCTTTTGTGAAGCTTTCATTAATATAAACCTTTGTGGTAGAGCAGTGTTTTCTCTAGAGTCAATGTCCAGCATCTCCAACACACTGCATGTGCAGCTGTGGGCTGATGGAGGACTGTTGATGCCTTATGTCCCTCCCAGGCATCCCCCACTGTCCCAATATGGGTGTCCTGGGCTACACCCCATGGTCTTGCCTGGTGCTGAGTCCCTTAGGCTCATTCATTTTTCTATAAGGCAGTGTAGCCCAGCACCCTCAGAACTGTGCTGAGCATCATTCTTTTGCACAGTTTTAACAGCCGGATTGAAACTTGCTACTGCAGATGTGTTTTTGTGTTTCTTCTGATATGGACAGCACAAGTTGGGCCTTACATGTTTCCTGTGCTGATTTCCTGACCCAGAGTCTGTGCCAGCTCCTGCTACTATCAGCACTGGAGCTATTCCAGTGATTGTTTTGGATAGAGAGCGTAGGAGTTCTCAGTTAAGCTCATTTTCACCAGATTAACCATTTATTTGCTGGTACCTCTTCACATTGCATTTTGTTAGCAAGATCTGTTGTTATGGAGCTGTTACAATGATCATAGGAATTTTAAATATTGCAAATTTACTTTGATATTTGCTAAATGGAGTTTGGTCTTCTGCTAACGGACTATCAACTGCAGTTGGGTTAATAGTGCATTTAATCTTCTGTAATAGTAACTGCTGGGTGTTTTATTACCACTGGGCCCAGAAAGGATGAATGCAAGAAACAGCCAAGTTTTGTGCCTATGCATCAAGTGAGATGCTGAGGGTTTATCATAAAAGAGCTCATTGTTTGATTATTTAATTTATACTGAATTTTTTATGAATTGAGTGATTTAAATATGTTGATGTTTTTAAAGTTGCAGAATTCTGTGACATTGACCATTTAGTCAAGCGTTTCTTAGGTACAAGTTACAATTGTGATACTGTACCTCACATATATTAGTTTGTTCCAGTATGAATGTATTGTGTGTATTAATCTTTGAAATATTTCTTCCAGAATAGATTTGCTTTCTGACTGTACCTGTCTTTACAATAGCAGTGGTGCCATTTGTCATTCAACATCTGATAATATTCTGCATGTTTGGGAGCTTTAATCATAGAATTATAGTCATCGAAGTGGGAGAAAACCTTTAAGATCATCAAGTCCAACCATCCACACTACTACCCCCAGCCACTGACCCCTCTCCTGAAACACCCTGTCTGCCCATTTGTTGAACCCCTGTATGTAGTGCTCATATTTGCTAAAAAGAAGAGAAATGCAGCGATTGCTCCCCAGTTCTAGAGAAGGAGCTTTGTGGACCTCCTTTTAAACAAAATCCCAGCCATATGTGCTCACATGTGGTGTTGCTTATTGTTACAGTAACTGCAGTTTTGAAGTGCATGTGTAGAAGGAATACAAGAAGGGCCTCTTTTCCATCTGGGAGAAGAAAATTTGCTTCAAGGTATACTGCATATTGCTTTTACTTTCTATTGAACAAGACAGTAACCAGCATTCATTAACCAGCATTAGTGCTAGTTCTGTTTCACTAGTTCTTTTCAAAATACCATGCTTTCATGAACTCTAAGATGTGTTGTCTTACTCTCTATCAACAGTATCGCTGAATCAGAATAAACATAATAGATGGTAGCTGCAAACATAAACTGTTGGGCAAACTAATCCTCAGTATTGTTACACTTTATCACTTGGGTAAAAACATAAATGTTTGGTTTTCAGGTTTATCATTAAGTTTATCCAAATACCAGCATTTGGAACAAGGAAAACAAATACAAGTGAGCTAACAGTGTGGATTATATTAGCCTCATTACTATTACAGGGTTTGTCGTGCATCATACAAGTCAGCCTCTTGTAACTTGGCTTTTCAGGTAACTGCAAAAAGAAATACAGTTGTATTTTCTTCCTGCCCCCTTTTATTTTGTGTGCGTGAGTTATTATTTAAAACACTAAAAAAAGATTGGAGCAAACTTGGAGAGTGGGAAAGTGAACAATGGAGGTATGTTTTCATTAGATTAGAAATAATATTCTTTGGAACCCAAGGTGCAAATTGTGCTGTGCCATAATGTTCTATTCAAACACAGCAGATTAAATTTGCATATCTAAATTGGATCAGCTTGAATGGGCTTCCCTGCTGTGTTACCCCTCAGCTGCAATTTTCCTGAAATGGCCTGCAGGTGGATCCAAATAGTAATTTTTAAGCCTATTTTTAAGAGCATCTCAAAACAAAATTTGGGTTTTTTAGCTTTATATCGATTTCTTGCAGTGGACATAAGCAAAAATTCTCATATACTTCATCTGAATGTAATCTAGGTGATAATTAGAGATTGAAATTTATATCTGTTTACAGTCTTTAACATTGTAAAGTGGCTCAGTAAATTCGCAATTAAAATACAAGTAGGGGATTTTTTTTAATGTTTTGTTTTTTAAATGAAACATCTTAGAAACCTGTCTAATTTCCTGCAAAACAGAATTTTTAGGTTCTAAGGGGAGCATTTCTACAGGTCCTCTATACTTTGTCCCTATATTTTTATAACATCTCTGCATTTGGTATTTAAAACAGATGTAGCATAGTATGGCCTTAGGCTGTAATGATGTCTGTATGTGACTCTAAAAAACATCTCAGACTTCTGCCAGATCATTAGCAGAACATTAACCTTTTGGAGCGGGTCCAGGGGAGGGCCACAAAAATCGTCAGAGGGCTGGAACACTTCTCCTGTGAGGACAGGCTGCAAGGATTGTTCAGCCTGGAGAAAAGGTTGCTCTGAGATGACGCTGTTGCAGCCTTTAAGTGCTTAAAGGGAGCCTGCAGGAAAGAGGGGCAGGGACTTCTTAGCAAGGCCTGTTAAGGCAGGATGACTGGTGATGGTTTTAAACTAAAATAGGGGAGATATAGACTGGATATAATGAATTTTTTACAGCAAGGGGGAGAATGACTGGAATAGGCTGCTGAGAGTGGTGGAGCTCCTGTCTCTCGGGACATTCCAGGTCAGGCTGGGTAAGCCTTCCAGCAGCCTGATCTAGTTAAAGATGTCCTTGCACACTGCAGGGAAGTTGGACTAGATGACGCTTAAAGTCCCTTCCACCCCAACACATTCTATGATTCTATATTTGCACTTGTAGTGCATGTGTTTTAACAGTGCAAAATTTTCATAGAGGAAGAAGCAGTGAGCTGTAAAGAAAGTTCTCCTGCTCTGTTTAATGAACAAATAGAAGCTGGAAAGCAGTTGATGTCAACAGAGCTTCACAAGATCGTGTCCAGGGTGGTGAGAATGCAAAACCATCACACTTGAGATAAGGTTTGTGAGATGGTGTGGAACCTGCTGCAAAAGGTTGGTTTGCAATTTTTCAAGGTGGATTTGACCTCCCCCCACCTTTAATTTCCCCTTGGTTGTGTGTAGAATGTTAAGAAAAAGGCATTGCAACTACTTACCAGTTTTACTCAGGCTGGTACTTCTGTTCCTTTGTCTAGAAAATTCGAGGGCTCCCTCAAGTTATATATGTAATTCTTATTTACATATTGATGAAGCTTGTTTCTCTTGTTCCTGCCAAAGTAATCTGAAATTTTATGAGAATAAGCAAGGTTTATTGCTGCATCACATAATGATGATACTCTTGAATCAGCCGGAAAACACAATCATTCCTGTTTGTATCCAGTATTTCTGGATGCAGTATTAACAATGCGTGTTTTTTATTGTCACAATCATGGTAGTTGTCATCTTCTGAGTTATATTCCAGGAGGTGTGGTTGACCTAAAGTCCTCTGACTGTGTCTAATTTATGAAGCCTACTGTTTTCTGTTAGCACAGTAAAAGATTGTTAACACTGCTTCTGCAAAAACACCTTCCTTTACTGGGGAGGTAGTGTGGTGGGGGGTAGGTATACTGAGTAAGGGATGTATATTCTGGTAGTTGTTTTTTACTGTAGGGATTCTCTTGTTTTAGACATTTAGGCAATACAGTAAGATCTAAATGTTATTTTTATTATGGAGAATATAAAATGCCAGCATTTCAGGAGAATATTCTGACAGTGTTGTGATGGGGAGAAGGAGAGCTGGATGCTAAATAATGTGTGTCCAGCCAGCCACAGACCACCAAGCAGATCAGCCCAACACAATGTAAGAGTGCACCATTCCAGGTGTTCCAGATGTTCTTCTCTTGTCATTTGGTGATTCATGGTCTGCAGATATGTTAATAGCATTTTAACATAAGTGCACTGTCTCGGTTTGGGATGACAGGTATCAAATTCTTTCAATTTAGAGGCCTTCAGTCAAGAGGTTCGGAAGAAAAGGAACAACAATTCTTTATTATAACAGTAATAAACACTAACAGTATACTCAAAATAACCAAACAATGAAGATTCCAGGGACCCCAAACAAAGTAGATCTCAGGG